>WPIO01000035.1:4007500-4115582 GCA_009760855.2 Cristatella mucedo
GCCTTATAACAAAAAAGTTCGTGCTTTCGATTCCTCACAGGCATTCAATACAGATGCAGGGTTAAAAGGCTGTTTGTGTTAGGAATAGTTTTAAAGTTATAAGCGAAATCAAAAGCACTCACTAAAACTTGTGTATCTAAGTGTCCTAAAAGCAGCTGCAAGTTTATCATTCAAAGATGTGCAAAGGAAAGGCTGTCGATAACAGCCTTTGGATGAAGTAAAGCCAAATTATGTTATACTTTTCACGAAGAAAACAGGAAGCCACACAAACCTACTGCAATTGAAGCAGTCTAGTTTGGCTTGACAAAGCTAAGCTGTCAGTCCTTGTTGCTGAGAGTTTTGATCTGCTTTATCGAACATTGTAAATCATTGGAAATTATCAGTCTCTTTGCCAAAAGAATGCAAACGCGAGTAAACATGTGCTGATACCGGAAGTGCCATGGTTGTTAGAATTATGCGTTTAGCTATTCCTCATGAAATCATAGCTGGGCATACAGCTAATTTACTAGACATCGGCATTGTATGCTTGAGCATGGATAGTGCAAGCCATGATAATAAGCAGAAATGTGTGCATTTAATGACGTGCCTGGTTCGTAAGGTTCCTCGGCTTTTTCTTCAGCTCTATTTGATTGGAGAGTAAATCCTGAATCTGAAAACAAGGCAAGTGGAATGACACGAGTCGCTTAATCGGAAAGCATTATGTCTTAAGGAATATCAGCCAGTATAGCACCAAGACTTAAGAATTTCAGAGTAACATAAAAATAGTATAGTGGGCACAGTGAACCTTATTAGCTAATCATATTTTCTCATTATTGTTCTTTTCTTTATTCATGCGAACATTCTTTCTATGTGTTATCCATGCCTTGCAGTTCCAGCCTAGCTTGACCGGTCTGAGCCGTCATTATCGATGTAGCATTAGGGCTTGATTTAACTTATTAGCCTATTTTCAAAATCACTTAAATTTAGCATTTGAATTATCTGCAACTGTTTTTATGATACCGAGCAAAAAGCTTAGACAGTCGAGGATAGACCAAATGTAATTGACGTGGTTTAGCTTGCACTAGTCACAGGCTTTTTCCTGAATAGAATTGTTCGCTTATGTACATGCTGTATTCTTTGTCAGATCCTCCCGACGAGATCAGAGATCCTCCCGACAAGACCTTTGAACTATCTTTATCTTCTCTAATGAGAATCCGCATTCAAAAAGCCACGAAGTAATCGCTGCTGGCTCGTTTCGTGCGTTATAAGATACTTTTAATTTCTTTAAGGCCTACCGCAAACGGCCTTTTGTCACTATACTTTAAAATGAAAATTTCTTTGCTCTCGTAATGTAAATATTATTAAGAGAGCGATGAAACTGATGGCCGATAGATAGCTTGTAAAGCCTGACTCATTGCACGGTTCCAAAATGAATCCTAACACAAACCAGAGAACCTAACCTTAATACGATATCAGCATTCGTTGGCATAACTTAAAGAGAGCTTCACGAATATAACGGATATTTAGTGAAACCACGATAACTTTCTAGCTAGAAAGTCACACAGAAAGTAACATGAAGATATTTACTTTGTGGTGCAAATATTTGTTTATGAAAGGCATTAAAACCATGGCCACGATTTTAATTGTTTTCTGTGATAATCTCAAAAGAAGACCACACTTGCGTGAGAGTTTATGACTAGCTCAAATATTTATGCACAAATGCTTCTTATTAACGAAGCTGCTTCAATTTGTAGTTGAATATTTCGTATTTCACGATCACTAGATATTTACCCGGTCTTTATACTCAGTTCATAGTCATTCTTGAAGGTACAGCAGTTAATTATGACTATTGTGCAACGCTCGTTTGAGGAGTTCTGTCCTGGGCTTTTTAACATATACAACAATATATGCAATGCCTTCGCTGTGCTAATATTAGTGCTAAAGCTCAGGTGCATATACAGCAGAATTAACCTACATAGTTCTTTACAGTTTATTTCTTGTTGAAATTGATTTTAATGAAGATTTTGATTAGTAAGACCAAGCGTTACTGCAATTGGTGTCTTTCATCTGAGCAGTGAAAATTGCAGCTCGTTAAAGCTCAAGCAGTTTAATGTGTAGCACTTTTTATGATCAACATGAAGTTGACATTTTTAACGGCATTCATGAAAATCCCAACATGCAACCATTATGATAGCAATAATACTAGGCTAATGTGGTGGGTTCCGACAAATTAACAGGAAATAAGTTCTTTATCTTGGTGCCATACATCAGCGGCCAGGATCTCTAAAAACATGGAAACTGCAAGTATACACAATCACTGTACCGGCTTTGTGGTTGCATAATGCAACAATGAATCCATGGCATTTAGCTGTTTTTCTCCTACTGATCATGTCGCTTTGCATCATACAGCTTTGAAGTTCCCTGCTAAAATTGCCAGACTTAGATGCATCGCAGTGGACTAAAGAGAATCTAGTCTAAAGCCGCTAGCACAACCGGAAATAATTGTTTTACATCGAAATGGCTACATATTCCTTGAGTTAGAAATCACCATAACGTCGGCAGCAGCAGGAGACATTTAACATTGTAGCCGGATGATATTTTCCAGCAGGTTAAGTGTGTATATCAGCTCAGATGTTTGCCTATCTCGATTCTATAAATTTGTCGTTTGTCATACCTCAGTATAAAACTACCATAGAATCCCTTTAAAGCCCTCAAAAAAGCTTTAGAACTTATTTCTGCTGCTGGTAAAATAATACAATAGTAGGCATAAAAGATATCTAGTTACCCCAGGGGTAAACATATTGCACTGTGAGACCAGGTAGTGGGGTCGAGTATAGTAGCAGCATAACTTTCTTATGTCCCAACAAGAGCATGACCTCTAACAAGTCTCGTTAAGTGCAAAATTAATTTTGTTAGTAAGTCGCATTTCTTTTGTTTTAATTTATTAGAAGTAAATATGTTCATGTTTTAGTTACTCGAAGAGATTTGATAGAAGTACATGATAAACCGATTTTTAGTGTTTCGAATGATTAAAAGATACACGTTATCGAAAGCACTTGCTCAAGATTGTTTATCTAAGTGTCCCGAAATCAGCAGTGTTACAAGGGGGCATCTCTGACAAAGCATGATGCTGGCGTTGTGTCAAAAGTCACCTTTGGTGAAAAATTGTCCTCACCACACCTTTTGTGCTATAAAAACCTCGGGCAGAATCTTCTACAGGAATGAATTAATACAATAAAAGTTAGATTGGAATTTGAGATTGTTTGAGACAGATTTTCTGAAAACACAGCTTTAAATTGTCTGGCACAAGCCTACACTTAGCAACACTTGTGAAAAGATTAATGAAGTACTACATATTATTATCCACATGCCCACTCATATACCCTAGCCAAACTCGTAGGTTGGCTTCTTTCCAATAGTACACTCAATTTGAAGGCTGGCTTTGCCGCTATTTTGGCTAATAATGCTTTGCGAATAGATCTCCTGATCACTAAGGAAATCCTCCCCACGGACCTTGAGGTGTGCCCACTGACCCTCTCAGATCATTGTTCGGTTTCGTTTACTATTCCTGCTCCCTTGTACGTACGGGGTAATGTCGAACTTTTCAAACGACGTCACTTACACAGCATTGACATGGACAAGTTGTTGAAATCTGTTCGTTATGCAGGTCTTCATTATCCGTATTCAGACTCGACCAGCAGACTCGATACCCTCGATACCCTCACTGATGCTATGAACATGATACTCAGGAGTGCTCTTGACAAGCATGCTCCGGTTCATTCTATCCGTGTTCAAAGTCGTGGTGATTCCTTCCGATTTACAAAGAAACTCCTGAAGATGTGCCGGGTAAACCGCAGGCTTGAACGTCGTTTCAAGAAATCGGGATCTGATGCAGATCTAATCAATTTCAAAGATTTCCTTCGAGTTTACACACGAAAGCTTAAAAACCAGGGCTTCTTTTTTCATTAGAAGCTGAATTCTTCCAGTCGGATACTAAATAAATCAATAAGAAAGTAAACCATCAATTTGCCAATGTTGTGAAGTCTGACTCCCCAGATGTTTAGGGGTCAGCCAAAATGTTTTCAGCCTTCTTTACTGAAAAAATTGTGCACAATCGTGCCTCCATCAAGCCCCCTCCGACCAAAGCAATCGCCGTTCCTCAACCTGTGACCTTCCTTAAAAGGTTCTGCAACGTTCTGAAAGCGATGTGGCTGCCTTAATAAGGTCTAGCAAAAAGAGCTGGTCTCCTGAAGACCCTATACCTTCATCTCTGAGGTCTTCACTAGCAGACTAGCAAGCCCTGCAATCACCGAGATTTTGAACGCTTCTTTAGGAATAGGAGTCGTCCCCAAGCCCATCAAATCGGCAATCTTTAGACCTATTCTTAAAAAATCTGGATTATACAAAGAGGTCCTAGCAAATTATTGCCGGGTTTCCCTATTTCATTTCTTATAAAAGATTCTTGAAAAAATCGTTACTAAGCAGCTGGTTTAACGTTCTGAAAATAATGGAATGTCAGAAACATTTTAATCAGGGTTCAAGAGGCAGCACTCCACTGAGACTGCACTCCTCCGTGTTAAAAATGATATTCTACGTCTCAACGATGACAGGAATGTAACTGCCCTAGCTCTGCTAAATCTGCCTGCTGCCTTTGAACCATTGATCACGATATCCTGCTTGAACGATTGACAGTAACGATTGGTCTGGTAGACGTAGCACTGGTGAGGTTTAAATCAAACTTGTCTGATCGAGTTCAATCCGTATAGTGTGGGGGTCAGGTCTAACAAATGAGAAGGGTCACCTGTGGAGACCCTCAAGGTTCCCTACTCGGCCCCTTGTTGTTCTCCATTTACACACAACCTCTGGGAAAAGTCATTAAGGCCCATGGAATAGGATATCACTCCTAAGCTGATGATACCCAGTTCTATTCTTCATTCAAACCGTCGTAATCTGCTGCAGCAATAGAGAAACTAAATGCTTGCCTTGCCGATATTCGATCATGGATGTTGGCAAACTTCCCGAAATTCAATGATGATAAAACCGAACTGCTGCTCACAAGACACCCAAAGCTTGGGTCTGGGTTAAAATGCTTTGCTCTTCTAATAGGTGATGCGATTGTGCGACCGTCACCACGTGCTTGAAATTTAGGTGACGTTTTCGACAACTGCCTAAATTTTGAAACCTTCATTTAGAAGATTGCTTCTACAGCTAACCATCACGTCCGATCCCAATCCAAGACTAGGAGCTGTCATCCACAGTTGCTTGTAAGCAAAAATAACTCACTCTTTAGTTCTGTCTTGGCTTGATGATTGTAATTCCCTTTTGGCTGGGCTGCCAAAGAAAGCTATTAGACCTCTGCAGCTGACTATGAATATGCCTGCAAGGCTAGTCTTTAAGTCCCAGCGGTTTGAGCACGTGTCTCCGTTGCTAAAAGAGCTAGGATGGATGCCGGTTGAGCAACGGATCCAGTCGAAAGTTCTTAAGCTGACCCAAAAGGCCCGCCACGGCTTGGCTCCTTCGTACCTAGCTGAACTGCTGCACCAGTTCCAGCCTGTTCGCGCCCTCAGGTCCTGTGTGGACAATAAATTAGCTTTTCCATTTCTCTGCTTGATGACAGCTGACGACTGTGTGGACAATAAATTAGCTTTTCCATTTCTCTGCTTGATGACCGCTGACGACAGAAGCTTTAGCTTTGCAGGTCCTGGGCTGTGGAACTCGCATCCACGATTCTTACGCAACGACAACTACTTTCTTACTGCCGACAATGGCTCATCCTGTTTAGCCTTCCTCAGCTGCTACTTCCAAGCTACTCACAACCTCAACTGCTCTCTTGAGTCTGCTATGCTTCCCAATTTCGCTTTGATTCGTGAGACGAAGCCTGTTGGCTACCGAATGCGTACCGAAACCGGCTTAGGCTGTGAGTGAGCCATACAAAACTCTCCTGCCTAACACCCACCTGGTCTTTATGACTTTGTGGAGTTAGAGATGGAGATACATTACAGTACATTCCTTGTCTGATCCAACAGCGAATAAAACCAGCCTTTTACTGAATCAGAAGGGAAATTAAAGAGTTGTAACTTGCAGTATTATGTATCTTTTAATCAATGTAAATTATCACACCACTTTCACTAATTTAAACGCATACGTAATTATCACTACGCCAATGATACCACGATGGAGCTGCGTGAATGGATATTTTTTATATCTATCTATAGAGAGAGAGAGAGAGAGAGAGAGAGAGAGAGAGAGAGAGAGAGAGAGATAAACATATTCCAAAAGCTCAGATAGCTATTTCAACCTTTATACTATCCTGTAAAGCTCTTGAATAGCTGACCTTTATGATGTTCACCTTCACCGTCTGCATGTGCGAAATTCTGATCGCTTATTTTCATTTTTTCAGAAAAATTCCTTGTTAAATCATCACCTACAGCAGAAAACAGAGCAAATGAACTAACACGAGTTAGGCCTTTGAATGCATTTTATTTTAAGGAATCCCGTGCACATACAGTGCAAACGTCAGTTTCGAATATTGAGCCGTGTGGTGGGAACCTCTCACACAACTAATCGCTCGTAGTTTTCCTTAATTATGAGGATGACGTCGTCCTAGGTGTTATCCACTCCTTGTAGCCCTTTACTAGCTTGATTGGTGAGAGCAAGAACTGATATCGCATTAAAGCTCGCCTTATCTAGCCTAAATTTAATCTGTTATATTTGATTCTTTAATCCTTTATTGCATGCCTATATTGGATGAAGCAAAAGGCCAATATAGTATGAAGCAGAAAGGCTAATTAATCTAGAGGCAACAAATTTTAATTAGATTGAATTGAGTTAGTGAATCTGGCTAAAAGACATGTTTAAGCTTTCGTCATTGACCGGTTTCATATTCTGCAGTGACTCATTCCTAGATTCAACTTTTCATTTTATTGTACTGAATCCCCCTAGAACATCGTGTTAATACTGTAAGCATTTGTGTAGTAATAACCTATATATAAAGCTATGAAGCTGAACTGTTTATGACTGAGTCGTGCGGTACTTGAAGAGAAATTTTCAAATGGCATCCAAGTTCATTTAAACAGCCACTTGTCAGTCTTTGTGTTGGATACGAAATTTCGTTGCTATCTATATGAACGTGTCAACACACGTTTGATGAAGAGGGCAACTCAATGGATAAGCTATAGAAACTTTCACAGCCTGACAAATTGCCGAGTTCTAAAATTCAGCTTGACAAACGCTCGACAACGTAGGACTTATGAAAACATCAGCATAGATTTTCACCATGCACAGAAACTTTAATTCACAGTTTTAGCATAAAAAGTTTAAAAAACCGGTAGGAAAGGTATGGAATTTTAAAATGAGAACCTGAATTTTATGACTGCTAGATCAAGAGCTCACACTTTTTAATTTTTTGTCAACTTCGTTATCAGCAAAATAATTATGAACCTTGTATTTCACTTCCTTGCCACTTGGCAGCACTTGGCCACAAAATTATTTACCTTTGCCATGATTAAAACTATTAGGTTTGTATAAGCTAAAAGATACTTATTATCCAAACGGTCTTGGATAGTCCGTTTGTGGCTTGAATAAAATCCTTTCGCACCAGTTAAAAAGAGAAACCATTATAGTACGAATTTACTGGTATCCGATAGTTAAATAGTTTACTTAGTTTTAGTACCTCAGTAAAACTATGAAGCTAAACATAAAGCGGTTTACCACGGTATAGATCCTTCTAACAGACAACTAGATTGCAATTGGCAGTAAATAGGAAATCCAGCTACAAAGCTATTAACTGCATTGCGAACTGGGCGAGGATGGGAATACCTCAATACTGACACAAACACAGATTCGTTAATTTAGTTAAGCGGATCTTTAGTTTAAAATCAGTCAACCTGGTTTCAATTCTGTCGACATTTGTCAAATTATACATTACCTGACTGAATGAAATACTTGGCTGAGGATATTATATTAATGGCTAACAAAATTAGTTATTGCCTGTTACTTCAATGAAAATCTAAGTGTGCACTCCTGGATAGAGAACCCATAGTAGGAGCAATAGGCAGGCACTCATTGCATCAACCGCAACCGGTGGTGCACCATTTCACTGATATTAGTTTTACAATGAAGTCGAGTACCATCCTCGGCAATAAAAAGCCTGTTAACAGTAATAAAACAAGAAAAATAAACTCTTACTTAGCTTTTATTTTTTTAAGTTCAGCGTTAAGCATAGCAACTTTTTTGACATTCCAAACTTTGATTTTCCGTCAAACAATCTTATAAACGTTGCATTCGATCAGCCTTGTGACACTTGGACCTTGAGGGCCTTGCAAATAGACTGAAAGCAATTAGACCCTTAACAGTTCACTGGAAAAATGACTAAATATCTGCATTCGTCATCAAAGCACATACTTCGATAAGGCAAACAGAGAATGCCTATACTATAAAAAATCTTTACCTTGAGCGACCTTCTTAGGCTATGCTATTCTCGGAAAAAACAGTGATAATAAGTTTACTTCATTCTGAGCTGTTGGACTCATACTTCCGATTTCCAATACTGTCCTTCAGAAAACTCACCCTGAGGTGCAGAGTCTTGCTCTGCCTTTATATGTGTTTGTCCTCGATCGCGATTGTTGTCGGCGTCAGTACATTTAATACCGGAAGCCATTGAGATTGTTTGCTTTCACAGCTCTTTGGCAATTCTGAAATTAGCAAGTTTTTAAGACATGTCAGCAACACAAAAACAACGGAAAAGTAGTTAAAGCAGGATAACAGTCTTGTTACAGTCACACATAAACCAACAGAATGTTATATTTTCCGATAAGCTTTTTATAAATGATTTTTATACCTTCCTTCGGTTTGTAATTTCTCCTTGTGAAGGCCTTATAGGTAGATCGGACTTCGTATAAAGTTAAATTATAAATTTGCATAAAGTTATATTTCTAACCTACTTTGTAGGCTAGAATTTGTTTAAAGACTTATTGAGAATTTTTTAATTAACGAAGTTGTTTTGATCTTTGGCTTAGTATCAGATAACATTTGAAATTGTGGTCCAAATTTGAACTAATGTTGTACATAAGCTGGATACAATCAATCTGTAGAAACGACCAAAATGCAAGTACTTTTGAAGCTCTGCATGGTCTGGATTTCCACACAGATAAAATAACCAAAAGAACAAACTGTCCTCGCATAAATTAAAATGGTCGTAAATAGAGGCCAATCTTTCGCGGATCATAATGAGCTCAATATGAAATAAAAAATTATAAGTACCAAATCTATATACTGCCGCTGTCCAAGAAAATCTATCACAAACTGTTTCATAACGAAACGCCTAAAAATAGAAGCACATTAAGATGCTAATAACTGAGACAAATATTTTAAAAGATTATAGCTAATTGGTTACATACCCACCTTAAGGAGAAGGAACTCAAAATCGGTTGCTGTACGCATAGATTAGGCTTTCGTTTTTGGCTTTAAAAAATGTAAGGCGAACTTTAATTTATTGAGATTGATTACATTTTAATTACATTAGCTACATTTAAAATAAACTTTTCGCAGCCTTGAAATTACCTTTCAGATTTGTATCATGGCAGCACACTTTTCGCAGATCAAAGATTTGTAATTGTAATTATCGTGGACTTTGAAATCTTAGCCTGACTGCTAAGACTTGTTTAAAATTTGTGGATAGCCTAATCGAAGACACGTACTTTACTCTAGCCGGACCCACAATATTATTATTTATACTGCTATTCTCATAATTATAGCTCCTAGCTTTCGCAAAAGTATCGCCTTTGCTTAATGTGAGCATATAATATATAAATGCCAAGGAAGACTGGAAGTGTAACGGCTTCTTACTAACAATGTACTTCTTGAAGGCCCTATTCCATACCCTGTGGTCTTGATTGACTGACGAACTTTAGCAGGCCATAAAAAGGGATTTTTTAAATGCCTCTCTAAATAGAGTTATTACTTAATCATTTAAAGTTGCCACAGTAGACTGACTTGCAAAGCCCGGATCACATCCAAGGGTTTAAAAAAACTATTCCTGTTTCCTTTTTTCTTGGAATATACTTAATTAAACAATTTTAGAATTTTTTGGAATATAATTAATTTAATTTAACTTTAATTTTACTATAAAATCAGAAAGTGTTGGAAAGAACCGATGTTCAGCAAATGTTTTGTCGGGATTCAAGGTAAGCCACTTTACTGAAGCCGCCATCCTGTGAGTAACTAACGACATTCTAGTCAGATTAACAATAGTAATAAAAAATAATGCATTTCGTAACATGCAGTGAGAGATATAAATCCCTTTTTAGATGCTTTACAAGTGCTGGGAGTCAAAGAAAATACTGCTCTGCTAACATTGTTGGATCTATCAGCCACCCGATATTACCAATCACGAAAGCCTATGTGGACAATTGATAACAGCCTGTGGTCTAGCAGGTGGTGTGGCTCAAATAATACTTGTCCCATCACGTTCACTCCGTATTGTAGCTGTCAGGTCACACCGCCAAGACGAATCACCCTCGTAGTCATGCAGAGATCTTTACTCGGTCTTTACGAATATAGAATCGAATAAATAGTGTATGCTGGTGGAACTTAGCTTTGTGTCTCGTTTGTAACATCAGAATTTAGTGCAGAGACTGAAAACCTACTCACCTTACGGACATTCAGTCCTGAGTGTAACCGAATATCTTTAAACTAGATTACGATAAAACGGAACTGCTAGACGCAGGACAACAAGTGTTTCAGGACTGCTTGACTTAGCTCTTCTAATGAGTGGTTATTTTGTCTAACGTCACTGAGCTAAAAATAGGTGATTGCTTTAAACAAATGCCTTAAGTATGTAAGTTGTATTAAGAAAATAGCCTCTGGAGCTACCTTATCACATCCAACATGTATCTTCATTTAGGGAATGTCCACCAGTGGCTTGAGAAAACGTAAACTAGCTTCCAAGTTCTGTCCTGGCCTGATTAAACTTGAAATTTAGGTGACTTATTGTGGAAAACCAACGAACGAAAGTACGCCTCTCCTTCTGCTAATGAAAATAGCAGAAACGCTAGATAGCGAGTCCTCGAGGTTTGACACTCTCTTTTTTGCAGATATAGCTATGATTTCAATCGGTTGATGAGGGCGAGCACTGAAATTTCCTTCCGCTGACTCTCAGGGTAAGTAAGGAATGATATACTTAATGCCTAGCTAAAGTGCTGCACCAGTTTCAGCTTCCCATGCAAGTCCACCACGGACTGTAAGCTACCTAATTTATCCCTTAACTTTGGACGACGACAGAACTTTGATGGTTCGCCTAGACTAAAGAACTCTCTACCACAGTTCATAAGGAACGACGATAGTACAACCTCTAACTGATGCATATCCTATCTAGCTTATTTGAGCTGCTACGTCGGAGCTACTCACTACCTGGACCGAGACAACAGTTTGGCTTTGCTTCCCGTTTCTCTTCGTTACGAGAGACGGTCTATTGGCTTATACGTGTATATCGCAAGCCGCTCCTACTTTTAGTGTGCTATCTAACATTCTACGCGGATATAAAGGATGACCAAAACAAGACTCAATCAGATACAAAGCAGTCAGCTGTGAAGATAATGTCTATACCGGGCTGATTCTTTTGTCAGCAGTTACAGGTGGAGAAAATTACTGTGTCTGGAAGACACTTGCATAGCCAATCGTAATCAAAAAAAGAAAAAAATTATGAATCTGCCTGTTCCTGGATATCTGCCTTTATGAGAATGGTGGCCTAGATTAGACGTAGACACCTAGTTATGCTAGTTACCCTGGTTGCCATGTCCTAGGAGGGTCGCATCACCTAAGACGAGTGTACAGATGTTTATTAAGCGTCATAGCCTAATAACGAGTATAATTTATAAAAAAACGTCAATAAATACATGTATATAAACACCGACAAACGAGCTGACATGCAATATTTGCGAAATACCGTAATACCACAGAGCACAGACTGCCGGAGTTCAACCCTGTCTGCGATTCTCTTACGCTTGTCACGCACACTTTGCATGCCAGTAAAGACGAAGCTGCTATAACTATTCGTACATCAGGCTACTATGCGAAGTGTATTGGAGCAGTGGCCAGCGAAATAAGTTCGCATCCCACTAAATTTACCTACGAGGTATCACGCCAATTGGAGTAGCAAGTATAGATAAGAAGTAGAATACCGATACAATAGAAGTAGAGCAAGCGAGACTTACTGAGGTGATGAACGGATGCTAAGGGTTTTTACTCAGCCGGCAGTCGTGTGAGTAAAGTCGCAGCAGGCTTTACAGGTCAAGTCTTCAAAGTTTATCTGGATATTTATGCAAGTCTGAGACCAATCCTGATCTACTTCCTGTAACTTCTACTCAGCAATTGGCTGCAAGTAGAAAAGGCCATTTATTGAAATGTACCTGAGCCACGAGGTTATGCGAAATGGACTGCTGATGTAAGTGGATAGGAGGGCAAAGCAAGGGAAAGCACCTGAGCCACAATCTTATCATCGTCAGGACCATTAACCCATATCATCATGCCCTGAGAGTCAGTAGCTAACAATTGACTTGGCATTTGGCCAGTGGAGCTCAGGCCTGGCTTGCGATTGCCTCTTGCAGAGCCTCTGGGCTCAAAGGGCTTTGCCATAGACTCCATCACATCCAGGTTGATTCAATCTCATCCGAGATATTACAGATATGCCCTCTTAAATTCCGCGACTTCTGCTCCATATAATGTCTTGCAATATGGACAGGTCAAATCGGATGAACGCCTGGTCTTACTAGTACAAATTCGGATTACGGTTGAGCTAAAAACACGAGGTCACTACACTTAGCTTGCTGCACTTAAAATGCAGCCAACGTTTGTAGATTTACTATCTCGCAATGCAGCCTTGATATTATTTCTGATTGCTACCTTCATCTTACCTTTGGCATGATTTAACAACGTCTTTAAACGAGATGCACGCTGAATCAGCAAAAGCAGAAAACTAAGCCTCTTAGTTTTTCTCCGAGATCTGATAATATTGCCATGAGCAGATTTTTATCTTTCTTGACTTGCCGGATATTCGTCGTATAACTTCAAGCAACTAGCAGTGTGTGATTAGCTGTTCTACCAGGCTGCATAAAGTTGGTGGGGTTAAATTTTCCACCGAGTAACAGGCTCAGAGTGGGATGCCCTCTCTTTACGAACGAGATCGTAAGTTCCTTTACTGTAGTAGTTGGTTCTTCAAAGGCACTGCTAGACCTGCTGATAACCGCCGAAGCTCGTATGCTTCTTTAAAAAATAAATCTGCCAAGTCAACTAACGTTTTGGTCATATAAACAAACTCTTGACAAAGGGGTCATCTGGCTGGTTTGGCTACCGATCGACATGTCTTATAACTAAACAACCAAGCACATCATTTGAAAAACTCAGCCAAAGTCCGTTAAATTTTTCGTGAATGGTTGTCAGCTTTAAGTAATGTGGCAGTCATGCCTAGGAACTAGCTATCACGCGATCATCGTACTGCAAGAATGACCCGGGATCAGTACCGAAACTACTCAACATCTATGGCATAGTAAAAAGTATCGGCAGAAGACCCATTACTCATAATTGTAGGCAGCCTAGGCCACATTCTCGTACATAGACGAGGCAAACGATTTGAATAGGCCTTCGATAAAGGTTTTAGATGTCCAAACTGCTTCCCTATTGCATAGAGTTAGCAAGACACACTTGTTGTACCTCAGTTTGAAGCTATCCCACTCTTCAATACAGATTTCGATGGAGAAAAATGGCATTGTAGGACTTCATGCATGGTTACAAATGGCGATTGGACTTAGGGAACACTCCGAAAATTAAAGAAAATCTAACCTGGCAATGTTTATACAATATTTCTTAAGCCAATTTAGAGTTCATTCAGATTTCAATTGCATACGTGTTTCCAGCTTCTACCAAAGCTTGCTCCCATGACACCGATTACCGAGCATTCAGCAGGACATGTTATGCATTATGACCCACCGCCAATGATGCATGCACAGCTGAGTCATTACAATTAAGAGACCTCTGACTTATCTTGGACAGCAGGAAATTCGATTAAGTCAGTATTCTGTCCATTCAGTTTAAAAAAAACAATCATTATCAAACCGTAGCAGCTACATAGGGGTAGATATGCCTCATTATTTCCCCAAAAAAAGCCAACCTGTTGTCCACTGCAAGAGGCAGTAAGCTCGACGACCCAACCTGCTTCCTCTGGGGCTATGGCTGGAAAAGGCCAGGCCAGGCAAGGGAAAGCACCCGAGTTGTTCTGCACTGCTTCAGCAACTACAAAAGGCAATGTGAGAAAAAGCACCCGAGTCATAACTTATCTAACAACAACTCCTACACACTGCACGGCTTTAGTAACTATCAAACGCAATGCAGGAGAAAGCACGAAGGGCACAAGGTCGGGTCAATTTTAACTGCTGCTGTATTTGGACAATGCAAAGCAAGTCCCCGAACCAAAAACCATTAATCATGAGATCTGTGGAGTCAGTAGTTAACACTAGATTTGGCATTCGGCCAGTGGAGCTCAGGCCTAGCTTGCGATTGCCTCTTGTGGAGCCTCTGAGCTCAAAGGGCTTTGCCAAAGAGAGTCCACCACATCCAGGTGTAATCACTCTCTTATCAGATATTTCAGATCTACCTTCATGAATTCTCCTTAACCTGGGCTCCACATAAGCTCCTGCTATACTAACAGGTATGATCCGAAAAAAAGCATATCGTTACTAGCACAATTAGCATATCGTTACTAGCACAATTTCGGATTACAGTTCTGCTAAAATTACGAGGTAACTATGTTGAGCTTGCTGCAATTAAAGTTACAGCCATCGTCACCAGGTTAAAAATTTCGCAAGCCGCCTAATGAGCTAATGCCGAGCTCTACATTCGTTTCACCGTGGCAAGATCTAACAATGGCTATGAACAACATGCACACTGAATAAGTAGCATTAGAAAAGTTTGCCAGTTAGAAAGTTTCTGAGCTGCGATTGCATTGCCGAGTGCAGACTTTAATATTATTGACTTACAAGATTTTAATTTCAGAACCAAATTCTAATAGTAGTATGTGATTAGCTGTCCTACCTAGTTGCATGCATTAGTTATGGTTCGATTTCACACGGAGAAATAAGCTTAGAGTAAGATGCTCTCTCTTAGCTACCCAGATTGTTAGTTCGTGTGCTGTAGTGGCTGATTCTTCATTTATCACTGCTAAAGGTGCTGATAGCCGTTAAAGGTCTTCTGGCACAGTAGAGAATGAAGTTGCTATATCAGCTAATGGTTTTGCAGGACTGTGACAACTTGTAGACAAATGGATAGTCACCCTTGGTTTAGCGACCGAACACAGTGTCTCCGGACTAAAACACCAAGTACTTCATGAAGTTAACGAAGGCCGTGACAGTTCTACTCTTTTATGGTGACTATCGGTGATGTGACCATCATTTCCATGTGCTAGGTGAACAGCACTTATATTCCACGTTAACATATGGTGCACTACCACACAGGATCAGTACCGAAACCACTCGACAGCTACGGCATAGTAAAAAGTAGCAATGGAGAGCTGTTGTTCAAACTGATAGGCAGTCTGAGCCTGCATTTTCGTAGAGACCGACGAAGCCAACATTTTGACAAGGCCTTAGATGATATTTGTGGTGCTCTAACTGCTGACTTGTTGCATAGAGCTAGCAAGATACACTTGCTGTACCTCCGTTTGCAAGCTATCCCATTCTTCAATAAAGGATTCGAGGGAGAAAAATTGCATTGCATGTTTAAATTAACGGTGAAATATGGCGATTGGGAATTCTGAACCCTCCGAATTCTAAAGAAAACCTAACCTCGCACTACATGTTCAGTGCTTCTTGTCCAATTATAGAGGATATTCATTATTTAGAACACAGATATATCTAGCTTCTAATGAAGCTGGCTCCAATAAAAGTGATACCAAGTACCGGATAGAAATTGGTATGCATCACCACTCACAGATTATGATTCATGCATAGCTGAGTCACTATAATTTTATAACTCCTACTCATCTTAAGCATAGGCTCTTGCTGTAGAATCACTATATCGTCACTTCAGTTTAGCCTTCATTAGAATTCCTGCTCATGTGAGCAAGCATACAAATGGTCATAAGTAAACATACAAATGTATGCTTAAGGGGGTCACCAGGGCACGTGCACACACACTCACACTCGTGCACGCACACACTCACATACACACACACACAAGCGCTCACACATTCACGTGTGCACAAACACACACAAAACCTATAGGCCAGGCACTGAGCAGCTACTCCTCCGTCAAATATAAGTAAGACCATGCCACAATTTGAGACTCTCTCATATGCAACTGGTGAGCATATACAACAAAACCACTTTCTTTCCGAATTGCAATTGATTGTATCAAGCAATATGCTGTCACTTGGAATTTGCTGTTGCTAGTGCTCAATCAGCACGTGAGCAGATAGCAAGACCTTTCTCATTGCCTTCACAGTATGAGGTGCTAGGCCACAGTCTGTATTGCCTCCACATGCAAAAAATCTTTTTACAGCTCTGACGAGCAATTGTTCTTAGTTTTTAGTGTACCCTCAGGTGCTAGCTCTTTATAATCGCTGTCGTAGATTCGAACTTTGCAGTAGGCAACTCTGTAATTCTGATTGCAAGCATCAATGATAGCCTTCGGGGCTCTTCTGCACCTGTGTGCATTAGATTGTTTAAATCATCTATTTGTGTAATAAGAAACCAAGCATCACCAAACTCGAAACACCTCCCTCTTTCTGGATAAGAATCCGACGTGTATTCCACTCAGTGGTGCAGTGAGCCAGTATGTGTACCCTAATATTGTACCTATACCTTGTTTGAACTTCAAATACTTTGAAGACCATGACTGTAGTTCATATGCTCGCGATGCCTGGAACTGACTTCCCACTTGAGTCATGATATCCTCTGATGTAACCACGTAAAAAAAAGTAACTAAATCGCTTCTATCTATCACCGCATTTAGCAGGTCCGTGCCCTTCTTTCTTTGTGTGCTTATTCTTGCAGACATTGTGCATGCTGCCACTAACTATGTTTGCATGATGACCATGTGAATTTTACCTTTAACCACCATGGGCTCGTTGTTCATTAAGCATACTACAACTAATCAGTTGACTATGCTTCCTTTACAGCAGATTGGAAGTGCCCTGAAGAAGGTTATGTTCTCGGAGGGCTCGATGCGAAAGTTATCAATATCATGTATTGCTGTTCGTAGCATGCAGTACGGCTGTTATTGGATAATGCAAGGCAGGGGAAAGCAACAGAGTCACAAATCATTAGGTACCAAGTCCTGATTACAGCACTGCTTCTGTAACTGTAACAACTGTAACAACAGTAACAGCACTGTAACTGCAAAAGTAGCTGCTAGGGAATGCATCTGAGGGATAGAGGTTTTCGTTTAAGTATAGCGAAAAGAACACCTGGTAGTAGTATTGAGCATGCTTCAATTAAAGTTACAGCCAAGCTTTAGAGGTTTGTAATTTTGAATTTCGCATTCGGCTAGAATTCGCAATGGACTGCAAAACTCGCAATGGACTGCTGATGTAACTAGATCGGAGGGCATGGCAAGGGAAAGCACCGGAGCCACAAACCGTTCACAGTCAGGACGTCAGAGACATTAGTTGCTGGGGAAAGCACCCGGGACACGAGGTCGGAATCAATTAACAGCTGCTTTATTTGGATGAGACAAGGCAAGGGAAAGCACCTGAACCACTAACCCTTATCATCATGGCCTGAGAGTCAGCTGTTGACTTGGCATTCGGCCAGAGCAGCTCTGGCCTGGCTTGTGATTGCCTCTTGCAGAGCCTCTGGGCTCAAAGGGCTTTGCCAGAGAATCCATCACATCCAGGTCAATTCCATCTCAACCGAGATACTACAAAAATGGCTTCATAAATTCCACGACTTATGCTCCATATAAAGTTTTACAGTATGTGCAGGTCAAATTTGATGAAGGCCTAGTCTTTCTAGTACGAATTCGGATAACAATTGGGCTAAAACACGAGATTACTATCTCTAACTTGCTGCAATTAAAATACATCCAACGTTTATAGACTTACTATCTCGCAATGCACCCTTGAGATTATATCGCAGTGCTACCTTCGTCTTACCTTTGGCATATTTTAACAATGGTTATAAACTAGATGCACACAGAATAAGCAGCACCAGAAGAAAACCAGACCTCTTAGATTTTCTCCGAGATATGATAATATTGCCATGAGCAGACGCTTATCTTATTTGACTAACCGGATTTTCATTGTGTAACTAAAAACTAATAGCAGTGTGTGATTAGCTATTCTACCAGGCTGCATAAAGTTGGTGCTGTTAAATTTCCCATAGAGTTCAGAGTGGGATGCTCTCTTTTTAAGACCAAGATCATTAGTTCGTGTGCTGTAGTAGTTGGTTGTTCAATGCCACTGCTTGACCTGCTGATAACCGTCGAAGCTCTTCTGTGGCGTTATGAAATGAATCTGAGAAATCTGCTAACTTTCCCTTGACTTTGACTACTTCTGGACAAAGCATTCATCTGGCTGGGATTAGCGACCGATCGACATGTCTCCAAACCATGCAACCAAGCACTTCATTCCCAAAGCTCGGAAAAAGACCGTTAAATTCGATCAGACTGACTGTCAACGCCCAGGGATGTGGCCTTCATACCTAGGTGCTAGCTATCACGTGATCTTTGTATTGCATAATTGACCAGGATCAGTACCGAAACTACTCAACAGCTATGGCATAGTACAAAATATCGCCAGAAGACCCATTTCTCATAGTTGTATGCACTCTAGGCCGCATTCTCATACATAGAGCGACGAGGCAAACGATTTGACTGGGCCAGCGATAAAGGTTTTAGACGTCCAACTGCTTTACTATTGCATAGAGCTAGCACGACACACTTATTGTACCTCAGTTTGAAGCTATCCCACTCTTCAATACAGATTTCGATAGAGAAAAATGACATTGTAGGACTTCATGCATGGTGACAAATGGCGATTGAAATTAGGGAACACTGCGAAAATTAAAGAAAATAAAATCTGGCAATGTCTATACAATATGTCTTTTGCCAATTTAGAGTTCATTCAAAATTCAATTCCATGCGTGTTTCCAGCTTCTACCAAAGCTTGCTCCCATAACACCGATTACCAAGCATTCAGCAAGGACGTTTTATGCATTATGACCCACAGATATGACCCACAGATATGACCCACAGATACCCAATGATACATGCATAGCTGAGTCATTATAATTAAGAGATCTCCGACTCATCTAAGGCAAAGGGTTATTTGATTTATTCACTATGCTGTCACTTCAGTTTAACCCTAATTCGAATTGCTGCTCATGTAGACACGCAGGAGCAAACACAGACATGCCTATAAATACAAATACAGAAGCATGGGTGCTAACAGAGTCACTCACACACACACACACACACACACACACACACACACACACACACACACACACGCACACACACACACACACACACAAACACACACACACTTATGTAACACACCAAATAATGGACATAAAGTGCAATGCTCCAGCAAAAAAGAGACCACGCCAGTATGTTAGATGCTCACATATGCAAGTAGAGAGCTTGTGCACCTATAAAACTTTCTCTCCGAGTAGCAATTGAATGTAGAAAGCATTCTGCTCAAACTGGGTACTTGATTTAGCTCGAGCTCAATCAGCACCTGAGCAGATAGGAAGAAGTTTATATTTCCCTTTACATTAAGAAGAGTTAAGCCCCAGACTGTATAGCCTTCACATGCTATAAAGTCTTTTACAGTTCGACGATATATTCCACCTGGTTCTGAGCCTAGGGCACAAGTGCTAGCTCATAATAACTATCGTATATTCAAGTTTTACAGTAAACAAGTCTGTACTGACGATTGCAAGCAGCAATGATATAGCTGCGACAATACTTCAGCCTGAAAATACGTTAGTCTGTTAAATAAGCAAATCGATTAATAGGAAACCAATCATTTTCAAACCATTGCAGCTACATGGGGGTAGATATGCCTTATTGTTTCCCTACACAATGCCAACGTTTTGTCCACTGCAAGAGGCAGTAAGCCCGACGACCCAACCTGCATGCACTGTGGCTATAACTGGAAAAGGCCAGGCCTGGCCAGGCAAGGGAAAGCACCTGAGTTGTACTGCACTGATTCAGCATCTACAAAAGGCAATGTGAGAAAAAGCACCCGAGTCATAGCTTATCTAACAACAACTCCTGCACACTGCACGGCTTTAGTAACTATCAAACGCAATGCAGGAGAAAGCACGAAGGACACAAGGTCGGGATCAATTTTAACTGCTGCTGTATTTGGACAATGCAAAGCAAAGTCCCCCGAACCAAAAACCATTAATCATGAGATCCGTGGAGTCAGTAGTTAACACTAGATTTGACATTCGGCCAGTGGAGCTCAGGCCTAGCTTGCGATTGCTTCTTCGGAGCCTCTGAGCTCAAAGGGCTTTGCCAAAGAGAGTCTACCACATCCCGGTGTAATCACTCTGTTATAAGATATTACAGAGCTACCTTCATAAATTCTCCTTAACCTGGGCTCCACATAAGCTCCTGCAAAACTGACTGGTGTGATCTGAAAAAAAAGCATATCCTTACTAGCACAAGTTTGGATTACAGTTCTGCTGAAATTACGAGGTAACTATGTGGAGCTTGCTACAATGAAAGTTACAGTGGCAGCCATCAAAAGTGCTAAGACTGGGCGTGGCCGAAGAGGTTTCTGATCATGCTTTCTGTTGTAGCCTGCAGACTTGTTGCTTGGTCACACTACCCAGCCCAAAGGCAAGTCGTGTGAAGGGCTTGTCACATACACGCAAGCACTCACGTGAACGAACTCACACACACACATGCACCAACTGTCCAGCTCCAAGAACCACAAAACTAGCCATGCGATAGGTGCACAAACATGCTATGCGACTGCATTAATGTCGGTAAAGTCTTATTTCTTCTTACTCAGGGTTAAAATTGTAGGAAAAAGAAGCAACGTGTTTATTAGTAAGATTCCACTCTTAGTGGGCCTCAATAAGACCTTTGCTATCACAATCTGATGAGTTAAGCCCATAACTGCTTCACCATCACATGTTGCGAAGACTCCAAACAGTGCTCAAGGTGAAGTACATGCGGTTCGAACCCAAAATAGCAGAGTGCTAGCTCTTCATAATCCCTATCATGAGTCGTGTTCTTCGGTAGGGGATTTTATGCTTCCAATTGCAAAAAAACGGTGATAGATGTGAAGGCTCTTCTGCCACTAGATATATAAGGCTGCCAAATCAACTTAACATTTAATAAGATTCCGATCCTAACCAATCACTGGCTGCTATATCTGGTAAATAGGCTTCCCTATTTGCATGGGCGAAACACACATATTGCAGTCCAATATGCAGGTCTGACGGAGGTCGTGGGCTAGAGCTTCCTGTCTTACATAAAAAGCCTAAACCGAGATTAGGTTCTCTTAGGGAGCTATACAAATGAATTCATTTATTTTTAAAAGTATATCAACCTAATGCATTGTCACAATAACTCGAGAGGGCAAAAGTATTAAATGCACCTGATCCACGAACCTATCCTCATCAGGTCCTAAGCACTAATCGCTTGAAGTAAACTTGGTATTTGGCAAGTAAAGATTCAGGTCCAGCTTGCCACTGGTTTTTGCAGAGCAACTCAGGCTCAAAAGACTTCTCTGGAGAAATATATTCTAGGTATCAAGACTGTGAGAATGAATACAACATATATGGCCCGCGTTGCAAAAACATACATGTGCACTTGAAAACATGCATCTATGCGGAGAAGTCTGCAAATACTGCTCAATCAGCACCTGAGCTGACAGCAATCCGTTTATATTTCCCTTTACAGCAAGAAGAGTTAAGCCCCAGACTGTTTTGCCTTCACATGCTAAAAGCCTTTTACAGTTCGGACTATATATTCCACCTAGCTCTGAGCCTAGGTCACAAGTGCTAGCTCATAGTTGCTCATAATCCCTATCCTATATTAGAGTTTTGCAGTAGGTAAGTCTGTACTGACGATTGCAAGCAGCAATGATAAAGCTGCGACAGTAGTTCAGCTACAAGATATGTTGGCTGTTAAATCAACTATTCGATTGATGAGAAACCAATCATTATCAAACCATTGCAGCTACTTGGGGGTTGATATGCCTTATTGTTTCCCTACACAATGCCAACGTGTTGTCCACTGCAAGAGGCAGTAAGCCCGACGACCCAACCTGCATGCACTGTGGCTATAACTGGAAAAGGCCAGGCCTGGCCAGGCAAGGGAAAGCACCCGAGTTGTACTGCACTGATTCAGCAACTACAAAAGGCAATGTGAGAAAAAGCACCCGAGTGATAGCTTATCTGACAACAACTCCTGCACACTGCACGGCTTTAGTAACTATCAAACGCAATGCAGGAGAAAGCACGAAGGACACAAGGTCGGGATCAATTTTAACTGCTGCTGTATTAGGACAATGCAAAGCAAAGTCCCTCAACCGAAAACCATTAATCATGAGATCCATGTAGTCAGTAGTTAACACTAGATTTGACATTCTGCCACTGGAGCTCTGGCCTAACTTGCGATTGCGTCTTGCTGAGACTCTGAGCTTAAAGGGCTTTGCCAAAGAGAGTCCACCACATCCAGGTGTAATCACTTTCTTATCAGATTCGTGCTTTCTCCTGCATTGTGTTTGATAGTTACTAATGCCGTGCAGTGTGCAGGAGTTGTTGTTAGATAAGCTATGACTCGGGTGCTTTTTCTCACATTGCCTTTTGTAGTTGCTGAATCAGTGCAGTACAACTCGGTTGCTTTCCCTTGCCTGGCCAGGCCTGGCCTTTTCCCGTTATAGCCACAGTGCATGCAGGTTGGGTCATCGGGCTTACTGCCTCTTGCAGTGGACAACACGTTGGCATTGTGTAGGGAAACAATAACACATATCTACCCCCATGGAGCTGCAATGGTTTGATAATGATTGGTTTCTTAATAATCGATTAGTTGATTTAACAGCCAACATATCTTGTGGCTGAACTACTGTCGCAGCTTTATCATTGCTGCTTGCAATCGTCAGTACAGACTTACCTACTGTAAAACTCGAATATGCGATAGGGATTATGAGCAAGCGACTATGAGCTAGCACTTGTGACCTAGACTCAGAGCTAGGTGGAATATATAGTCCGAACTGTAAAAGGCCTTGTGCGAGCTCCCCATAGTTACCTCGTAATTTCAGCAGAACTGTAATCCAAACTTGTGCTAGTAAGGATATGCTTTTTTACAGATCACACCAGTCAGTATTGCAGGAGCTTATGTGGAGCCCAGGTTAAGGAGAATTTATGAAGGTAGATCTGTAATATCTTAAAACAGAGTGATTACACCTGGATGTGATGGACTATCTGGCAAAGACCTCTGAGCCCAGAGGCTCTAAAAGAGGTAATCTGAAGTTAGGCCAGAGCTCCAGTGGCAGAATGTCAAATCTAGTGTTTACTACTGACTACATGGATCTCATGATTAATGGTTTTTGGTTCAGGGACTTTGGTTTGCATTGTCGAAATACAGCAGCAGTTAAAATTGATCCAGACCTTGTGTCCTTCGTGCTTTCTCCTGCATTCAGTTGATAGTTACTAAAGCCGTGCAGTGTGTAGGAGTTGTCGTTAGATAAGCTATGACTCGGGTGCTTTTTCTCACATTGCCTTTTGTAGTAGCTGAATCAATGTAGTGAAACTCGGGTACTTTCCCTTGCCTGGCCAGGCCTGGCCTTTTCCAGTTATAGCCACAGTGCATGCAGGTTGGGTCGTCGGGCTTACTGCCTCTTACAGTGGACAACACATTGGCATTGTGTAGGGAAACAATAAGGCATATCTACCCCCATGTAGCTGCAATGGTTTAATAATGATTGGTTTCTTATTAATCGATTAGTTGATTTAACAGCCAACATATCTTGTAGCTGAACTACTGTCGCAGCTTTATCATTGCTGCTTGCAATCGTCAGTACAGACTTACCTACTGTAAGACTCGAATATGCCATAGGGATTATGAGCAAGCAACTATGAGCTAGCACTTGTGACCTAGGATCAGATCTAGGTGGAATATATCGTCTTAACTGTAAAAGCCTAGGTCACAAGTGCTAGCTCATAGTTGCTTGCTCATTATCCCTATCGTACGTTCGAGTTTTACAGTAGGTAAGTCTGTACTGACGATTGCAAGCAGCAATGATAAAGCTGCGACAGTAGTTCATCCACAAGATATGTTGGCTGTTAAATCGAATTAATTAATACGAAACTGATCATTACCAAACGGTAGAAGCCACATGGGGGTAGATATGCCTTATTGTTTCCCTACACAATGCCAACGTGTTGTCCACTGCAAGAGACAGTAAGCCCGACGATCCAACCTGCATGCACTGTGGCTATAACTGGAAAAGGCCAGGCCTGGCCAGGCAAGGAAAAGTAACCGAGTTGTACTGCACTGATTCAGCAACTACAAAAGGCAATGTGAGAAAAAGCACCCGAGTCGTAGCTTATCTAACAACAACTCCTGCACACTGCACGGCTTTAGTAACTATCAAACTCAATGCAGGAGAAAGCACGAAGGACACAAGGTCGGGTTCAATTTTAACTGCTGCTGTATTTGGGCAATGCAAAGCAAAGTCCCCCGAACCAAAAACCATTAATCATGAGATCCATGTAGTCAGTAGTTAACACTAGATTTGACACTCTGCCTCCGGAGCTATGGCCTAACTTGCGATTACCTCTTTCAGAGCCTCTGGGCTCTGAGGTCATTGCCAGATAGTCCATCACATCCAGGTGTAATCACTGTGTTATAAGATATTACAGATCTACCTTCATAAATTCTTCTTAACCTGGGCTCCACATAAGCTCCTGCAATACTGACTGGTGTGATCTGAAAAAAAGCATTTCCTTACTACCACAAGTTTGGATTACAGTTCTGCTGAAATTACGAGGTAACTATGTGGAGCTTGCACAAAGCCTTTTACAGTTCGGACTATATATTCCACCTAGCTCTGAGCCTAGGTCACAAGTGCTAGCTCATAGTTGCTTGCTCATAATCCCTATCGTATATTCGAGTTTTACAGTAGGTAAGTCTGTACTGACGATTGCAGGCAGCAATGATAGAGATGCGACAGTAGTTCACCCAATGGAAATGTTGGCTGTTAAATCAACTAATTGAATTACACGAAACCGATCATTACCAAACTGTAGCAGCTACATGGGGGTAGATATGCCTTATCGTTTCCCTACACAATGCCAACGTGTCGTCCACTGCAAGAGGCAGTAAGCCCGATGACCCAACATGCATGCACTGTGGCTATAACTGGAAAAGGCCAGGCCTGGCCAGGCAAAGGAGAGCACCCGAGTTGTACTGCACTGATTCACCAACTACAAAAGGCAATGGGAGAAAAAGCACCCGAGTCATAGCTTATCTGACAACAACTCCTGCACACTGCACGGCTTTGGTAACGATCAAACTGAATGCAGGAGAAAGCACGAAGGACACAAGGTCTGGATCAATTTTAGCTGCTGCTGTATTTGGACAATGCAAAGCAAAGTACCCGAACCAAAAACCATTATTCATGAGACCCTTGGAGTCAGTAGTTAACACTAGATTTGGCATTCGGCCAGTGGAGCTCAGGCCTAGCTTGTGATTACCTCTTGCTGAGCCTCTGAGCTCAAAGGCCTTTGCCAAAGAGATTCCACCACATCCAGGTGTAATCACTCTCTTATCAGAGTCGTGCTTTCTCCTGCATTGGGTTTGATAGTTACTAAAGCCGTGCAGTGTGCAGGAGTCGGGTCAGATAAGCTATGACTCGGGTGCGTTTTCTCACATTGGCTTTTGCAGTTGCTGAATCAGTGCAGTACAACTCGGGTGCTTTCCCTTGCCTGGCCAGGCCTGGCCTCTTCCAGTTATAGCCACAGTGCATGCAGGTTGGGTCGTCGGGCTTACTGCCTCTTGCAGTGGACAACACGTTGGCATTGTTTAGGGAAACAATAAGGCATATCTACCTCCATGGAGCTGCAATGGTTTGATAATGATTGGTTTCTTAATAATCGATTAGTTGATTTAACAGCAAACATATCTTGTGGTTGAACTACGGTCGCAGCTCTATCATTGCTGCCTGCAATCGTCAGTACAGACTTACCTACTGTAAAACTTGAATATACGATAGGGATTATGAGCAAGCAACTATGAGCTAGCACTTGTGACCTAGGCTCAGAGCTAGGTGGAATATATAGTACGAACTGTAAAAGGATTTGTGCAAGCTCCCCATAGTTACCTCGTAATTTCAGCAGAACTGTAATCCAAACTTGTGCTAGTAAGGAAATGCTTTTATTCAGATCACACCAGTCAGTATTGCAGGAGCTTATGTGGAGCCCAGGTTAAGGAGAATTTATGAAGGTAGATCTGTAATATCTTATAACACAGTGATTACACCTGGATGTGATGGACTATCTGGCAATGACCTCAGAGCCCAGAGGCTCTGAAAGAAGTAATCGCAAGTTAGGCCACAGCTCCAGTGGCAGAGTGTCAAATCTAGTGTTTACTACTGACTACATGGATCTCATGATTAATGGTTTTTGGTTCGGGGGACTTTGCTTTGCATTTTCCAAATACAGCAGCAGTTAAAATTGATCCCGACCTTGTGTCCTTCATGCTTTCTCCTGCATTGAGTTTGATAGTTACTAAAGCCGTGCAGTGTGCAGGAGTTGTTGTTAGATAAGCTATGACTTGGGAGCTTTTTCTGCCATCGCCTTTTGTAGTTGCTGAATCAGTGCAGTACAACTCGGGTGCTTTCCCTTGCCTGGCCAGGCCTGGCCTTTTCCAGTTATAGCTACAGTGCATGAAGGTTGGGTCGTCGGGCTTACTGCCTCTTGCAGTTGACAACACGTCGGCATTGTGTAGGGAAACAATAAGGCATATCTACCCCCATGTAGCTGCTACAGTTTGGTAATGATCGGTTTCGTGTTAATCAATTAGTTGATTTAACAGCCAACATATCTTGTGGGTGAACTACTGTCGCAGCTTTATCATTGCTGCTTGCAATCGTCAGTACAGACTTACCTACTGTAAAACTCGAATATACGATAGGGATTATGAGCAAGCAACTATGAGCTAGCACTTGTGACCAAGACTCAAAGCTAGGTGGAATACATAGTCCAAACTGTAAAAGCCTAGGTTACAAGTGCTAGCTCATAGTTGCTTTCTCATTATCCCTATCGTATATTCGAGTTTTACAGTAGGTAAGTCTGTACTGACGATTGCAAGCAGCAATGATAAAGCTGCGACAGTAGTTCACCCACAAGATATGTTGGCTGTTAAATCAACTAATTGATTAACACGAAACCGATCATTACCAAACTGTAGCAGCTACATGGGGGTAGATATGCCTTATTGTTTCCCTACACAATGCCAACGTGTTGTCCACTGCAAGAGGCAGTAAGCCCGACGACCCAACCTGCATGCACTGTGGCTATAACTGGAAAAGGCCAGGCCTGGCCAGGCAAGGGAAAGCACCCGAGTTGTACTGCACTGATTCAGCAACTACATAAGGCAATGTGAGAAAAAGCACCCGAGTCATAGCTTATCTGACAACAACTCCTGCACACTGCACGGCTTTAGTAACTTTCAAACGCAATGCAGGAGAAAGCACGAAGGACACAAGGTCGGGATCAATTTTAACTGCTGCTGTATTTGGACAATGCAAAGCAAAGTCCCTGAACCAAAAACCATTACTCGTGAGATCCGTGGAGTCTGTAGTTAACACTAGATTTGGCATTCGGCCAGTGGAGCTCAGGCCTAGCTTGCGATTGCCTCTTGCAGAGCCTACGAGCTCAAAGGGCTTTTCCCAAGAGAGTCCACCACATCCAGGTGTAATCACTCTCTTATCAGATATTTCAGATCTACCTTCATAAATTTTCCTTAACCTGGGCTCGACATAAGCTCCTGCTATACTAACGGGTCTGATCCGGAAAAAAAGCATATTGTTACTAGCACAATTTCCGATTACAGTTCTGCTGAAATTACGAGGTAACTATGTTGAGCTTGCTGCAATTAAAGTTACAGCCATCGTCACCATGTTAAATATTTCGCAAGCCGCCTAATGAGCTAATGCCGAGCACTACATTCGTTTTACCGTGGCAAGATCTAACAATGGCTATGAACAATATGCACACTGAATAAGTAGCATTAGAAAAGTTTGCCAGTTAGAAAGTTTCTGAGCTGCGATTGCATTGCCGAGTGCAGACTTTTATTGTTATTGGCTTACAAGATTTTAATTTCAGAACCAATTTCTAATAGTAGTATGTAATTAGCTGTCCTACCTAGTTGCATGCATTAGTTATGGTTCGATTTCACACGGAGAAATAAGCTTAGAGTAAGATGCTCTCTCTTCGCTACCCAGTTAGTTAGTTCTTGTGCTGTAGTGGCTGATTCTTCATTTATCACTGCTAGAGGTGCTGATAGCCGTTCAAGATCTTCTGGCACAGTATAGAATGAAGTTGCTATATCAGGTAATAGTTTTTCAGGACTGTGACAACTTGCAAACAAATAGATTATCGCCCTGGGTTTAGCGACCGAACACATGTCTCCGGACTAAAACACCAAGCACTTCATCAACTAAACTAAAGCCAAGCTGGTTAATTCTTTTTCGCTTGACTGTCGGCGATGTGGCCATCATTCCTTTGTGCTAGCTAAACAGCACTTATATTCAACGTTAGCATTATGGTGCAATAGCGACCCAGGATCAGTACCGAAACCACTCGACAGCTAGGGCATAGTAAAAAGTAGCTATAGAGAGCTGATGTTCAAAGTTATTGGCAGTCTGAGCCAGCATTTTCTTAGAGACCGGCGAAGCCATTGATTTACCATGGCCTTAGATGAATTTGTTGATGCTCTAACTTCTGATTTGTTGTATAGAGCTAGCTAGATACACTTGTTGTACCTTCGTTTTCAAGCTGTCCCACTTTCCAATTGAGGATTCGAGGAAGACAAATTACATTGTAGGTTGTTATGGACGATGAAACATGGCTATTGGGAATTGTGGACGTTCTGAAAGCTAAATAAAACCTAACCTCGCACTCCATGTGCAATGTTTCTTGTACTATTATAGAGTATACTCCTGATCTTAGAGCACAGATATGTCCAGCTTCTACTGAAGCTGGCTTCCATAAAACTGATACCGAGCATTCAGCGAGAAATTTGTATGCATTACCACTCGCCGAATACTATTCACGCAAAGCCGAGTCGTTATAACTTTACAACTCCTACTCATCTCAAGCGCAGGCTATTACTGTACAATCACTATGCCATCACTGCAGTTTAGCCTTAATTGGAATTCCTACTCATGCTCACATATGTGAGCAAGCATACAAATGGTCGTAAATATGCATACACGTGCATGCATTGAGGGTCAAGGGCAAACACACTCGCATGCTTACTCACACACACTCTCACACACTCATGTGTACACAAGCACACACAAACACACTAGGCCAGGCACCGAGAAGCTGATCTTTGTGCCTAAAAAAGTAAGACCATGCCACAATGTGAGAATCTCACATATGCAACTGGAAAACATACACATTAATAAAACTTTCCTTCGGCATTGCAATTGAATGCATAAAGCAATATAATGTCACTGGGAATTCGCTGTTGCTATTGCTATATCAGCACTTGAGCAGACAGCAAGAAATTTCTCATACCCTTCACAGTATAAGTGTTAAGCCCCACACTGGTTTGCCTCCACGTGTAAAAAAGCTTTTTACAGATCTGACGACCAACTGTCCCTTGTTCATAGTATAGTCTCCAGGTGCTAGATCTTCATAATCGCGGTCGTAGATGCGAGCTTTGCAGTAGGAGACTCTGTAATTCCAATTGCAAGCATCAGAAATAGCATCGATGGCTTTTCTGCATCTGTGTGCTTTAGATTGTTAAATAATTTAATCGTGTAATAAGAAGAAACCGAGCATCAACAAACTCTAGCTGTCAGTTATTTAGATAGGCCTCCCTCTTTCTAGACAAGAAGCTGACGTCTATTCCACTCAGTTGTTCAGTGAACCCATATGTGTGCGGTACTATTTTACCTATACCTTGTTTGAACTTCAAATTATTTGAAGATTATGACTGTAGTTCGTATGCTCACTACGCCTGGAACTCACTTTCGACTTGTGTCATGGCTTCCTCTGATGCTACCACATATAAAAAGTAACTAAAAACGCAGCTAGCTGTCACCGAATTCATCAGGTCCATGCCCTTCTTTCTTTGTGTGCTCGTGCTTGGTGATGCAGTGCATGCTGCCACTAACCATATTTGCATGATGACCCTGTATATGTTACCTTTAACCACCGTGTGCTCGTTGTTCATAAAGCATGCTACAACTAAACATCCGAGTATGCTTTTTCTACCGCAGATATGAAGTGCCCAGAAGAAGGTTGTGCTTTCGGAGGGCTTTATTGCAAAGTTATGAATATTATTTATCGCTGCTCGTAGCAAGCGGTACGGTTGTTATTGGAAAATAAAAGGCAGGAGAAAAGCACCAGAGTCACGAATCATTCAGCACCAATTCCCGATTACAGCACTGCTTCAGTAACTGCAAAATTTACCGCAAGGGAAAACACTAGAGTTACTAACCACCACTAGTGTCTTGTGTGCCTGTTGCTTCTCGGCCACTGGTGTGTGCCCAGCTCTCGGTGGGTGGTTGGGCGGTTGACTCGGTGCATCCTTTGATGGATGCAGGTGTTTGGGCGGTTGGCTCGGTGCGGTCTTTGATGTAGGCACTTGGCCCACCACGGTGGCTCACTAACACATGGCTCATGTGTCCCACCACGGATGCAGTCCCTCATCTGTGGTGAGTCAACCACTAGCTCATATATGTACCCACTGGGGGGAATAAAGATAAGATACTGGGGGAATAAAGATAATTTGAGTCTCGTTCACCACTCACGTTTACCCACTCGTGTCTTCGTATCTCCGTGAGACTCCACCAGCTCTGCTGCAGCCGGAGACACGGTAACATAACAACATGCACAGGATCAGCATGCAAATGTGGTTAGTGGCAGCATGCATACACAGTGTCAGCACACATAAGCAGCAGTTCTCAAACTGTTAGTCGCGACCCCTTTGGGGGTCAAACGACCCTTCCGTGGACGTCGTCTATGACAATCGGAAAACACGTATTTCCACATTTTGCACCAAATAATACCTTTATGGCTAGGGGTTGCCACTAAACTAGGAACTATATTAAAGGGTCGCGGCATTGGGAGGTTGAGGACCACTGCACTAGCAAGTCTTATGAGTCAAGTCTAGCTGTCCGACTCTGACTAGCAAAGCAGTTACTAAGCTAGCCGGATCTTTGACGCGATACGCACGTACTGTTGGATTAGGAGTTGGTACAACGGCTGAACTGCAGAAGCCGACTGACCAACTAATACGTTGGTTTGCGCCTGCTTTATCGTCTTGCACCGCTATAGTGTTTTTTGTTCAGGACCTTCATTGTAAACTAGTCTTGTTAACCTGTTGTTGTTTGCACATGCGTTATTGTAAAGGTATTTAACGTGACGTGACTACAATATTTTTTTTTCAATCATTGCATTAGTTATTCATTCCATTTTTCTTTCGGCTGCGGTTCACACTGAGTTGGAACCAGCAGCTAACTAGCCTCTTAGGATCTGTCCGCACGAAGTCTGATATCTTAGGGCGAGCTGATTTTTGTATTGGTATAAAGGATTCTTTCCTTATTTAAAATTACCAATACCTCGATGACAAACGTTGGTTGTGAATTTTGAATCAGCCGAAAACTTTAAATTCTAACCTGGAAGTACATGTATAATATTTCTTAAGCGGTTATGGAGTATATTTCAACGTCAAAGAGCACATATATATACCCAGCCTTGACTGACACCAAAATGTTTAGGTTCACCTGTTCATGGCAGCAAATTCAAAGGTGAGTGGCTTTTGCTGCAAACAGGTTAGCCAATATTCTTTATCTGATGAAATGAAGAAATTACAAAGTCTAGATAAATCTGGGGAGCAGTAAATGAAATTAACAGCAAAAAGTAGCAACTCAGCATAGCTGGATATAGGTTGACAAAGTTAGCAGCAGGAGTAAAGGATCGAGGCAATTGGAAGGTTATGAACCACTGCTCTATGAGGTAGCACAGTGGCAGCAGTTCGACTAGGTATGAGAAGCTGAACCTTCGGCCCTTGTTGCTCACAGTTCTGATTTAAAGTACTGGGCGTTTATTAACCAATCGAAGTGATCGCTGCTCCTTCACTTAAGGAGATGGACACATGCATTTTAATATGCTGGAGAGACAAAGATTAAGGAGGAAGCCGACCGTAGTAATCATGTTGAGTTTAGCTGTTGCAGTCGACTTATGAAGTCACAGCTGGGCATGGACCTAATGTGCCGGAATTCGGTATCACACTCTCGAGCATGGATAGTGTAAGGATATATGGATAGTTTAGGCCTGGCTCTCGAGCAACGTTGAGCCAGTAAATAATATCAATAAACATTTTCTAATAGCTAAGACTGAACACCGAATAGGGCAGAGTTGTAGGTACAGTAGCTCTTAAAAAACTTACTTCAACTGATCGATTAACTCTCGTAGGAGGTCTGTTTTGCAGGTCTACAAGCTTTTTGAAAAACTCGTACAGAACCAAACAAGGCACAAGTAATTAAACGAGTCCGACCGCTGGTAAGTATCTTATCTTAAGAAATCGTGTGCATGTATGGCGCCAGGACTCGGGCGCTGCTGGGCGGGCTGCTGGGCAGGCCATTGGTCTCGTCATTGGTCATCTGGTCTGATCATTGGTCCGGCAGCTATGCTGGCCGTCGGGAGGGTGATTAGGAGGGCCGCTGGGAGGGCCGGTTAACGGGCCTTTGAGCCGGTCACATGCACGGCCACTGGGAGGGCCGCTGGGCATTGCTTGGAGGGCAGCTGGGTGTGTCCTCATGGCGAGCCTTGTGGGCGTATTTCTTCACTCGATGAGCCATCAATTATGTGCATTCCTAAAATGATATTGCTAGGCTAGATTTCATGTCAAGGGGAAAAGGTATGTATTTGTCACAAAGAGGTAGACACGACAAACCATAGTTCACCTCTTTCAGCTTAAGTTCAGAGCTTACTGTACTGTCGTTTTTGAAGAGGTTCATTGGCCTACCATGCAGTTATTACAGTTAAACTATAATAATGACGATAAGCTTGATTTGCCGTTCCATTCTAGAAAGCTTTACAAAAATGACCGTGAAGGCAACTACACAAATTTGTTCACTTGAGAAAAAGGCATGGTAGTATTTTTACTACATAAACTCGTCGCCAAATGGAGATGCTTCAATAGTGCATACACAGAGTGCTTATATGATATAAATCTGTTAACTTTAGCAACCTTGTTGTGCTATGCTAGAGGCAAAAAAGCGACTCCACTAAACATGGTAGTATACTGTAAGACTCGCGATTACAATTTCTACTTTCGACAGTCGGACGACTATCAGTTAGCTGCGTTGTGTCGTGTTCGAATATGAAATATGTTCCAGCGTTATCAAGTTTCAAGATGATGCCAGTACTTTCATCTTGATGGATTCCATTGAGCTTTTTGGTGCTTTCGCAGATCCTCTGTAGTCCTAAGGGCTTAAAGCTTTTTAGAACGACAGCAATTGCATAAAAAAAGATGAACGCATAGCTACAGTATTGTGAGTGCAGCTGAAAAGTCACATAGAGTAGCAGAATTTTAGTTCTTTTCCGTCGGTAATTTTTAGTTATAATGCCTTGATGGTCTGATTTCGGACTTAACGAGAACATTTTAGGCACATACGTATCGAAAGCAGCTTATGCTTTGAGGGATCTATATAAATATTCCACCATTAAACTAAATTATTCACCCTGGCTTTGAGTAGTTACTGACGAAGGATCTGACGAAGAAAAAAAAATTAGCGTTTATGGGGGCACCTGCAGACCCGATTTCAACGTGTTTTAGCTGCGGCCATTAGCTGTCCACCAGTTCCCAAATTTCGCATTGTCTAAACGATTGATCTCGAGTAGACCGAGACTCCGTAGTTAGCATATCCAAGCAATCATACATCGACGAAGACGCATGTATAGATGTACGTTAGACATACTATCCTCCCAACATCCATAGTTTAAAAATAAATATGCATATATACAAATAGTTACACAGAGACCGGAAGGTGATCATGGCCACAATGCTCAGATCCAGCTTGAAATCGGCTCTTGCAGAGCAATTCAGGCTCACAGGGCTTTTCGGAGAGTCAAATGTGTCAGGCTATCGAGACCGTAACATGGACACTACAAATGCTGCACCGGGAAGTTGTTACATCTGCAAGGCTACTCATAAGCTATTGCTTTACCAAAAGGCTTTTCAACTACCGCATCGGCTTCTCTGTAATATTTTGGCTACCAATCGCTCTGCCGAAAGTTGTTAGCGATAGTGAGATTGCTTAAATTTAAGTAAAGTGAAGCTGTAACCGGTTAAAATCTGTCAACGCACGCATACGAAAATCACGTCGATCCATACATTCCTCTTAGGCTCAAATGATCTATTAAACAGCTACAAACGAGCTGCACACTAAATCTGCAATAAAATAAAGCTAGGCCTCTAAGGATTTATGCAAGCTCTAATATTTTTGTCATCAAGAGCTGATTTTTGCATTAACAGCTTACCAGACTCCAAGTTTATAAATGTATATCTAGACCAGCATGTTTTGCCGTCTAATAGACCTGCATGATATAGGTGTGGTTGTATTGAAAACCTCATGCATGTTGCTGATATGAATGTACAGTGAACGAGCAGGCGGCATATGGCGTTAAATTAGATTTTCCAGTCGTGCTCTTAAAGACCATCAGGGACAGAAGCTTTAGCTCTGCAGGTCTAAGACTACGGAACTCGCTTCCGGAATTCTTAGGCAGCCACGACTACTCTTCTTCTACCGACTATGGCTCATCCTTTTCAGCTGGCCTCAGCTGTTACGTCTATGATACTCACTACCTTGACTGCTTTTCCGACGCTGCTATGCTTCCCACTTTCTCTTTGTTGTGTGTAATGAAGTGTGTTGCCTACAGAGTTCGTACCAAAAGCTGCTTAGGCCGTGAGTGGGCTTTACAAAACTCTCCTGCGTAACACCCGCATAGTCTTTGTGGCTTCGTAGAGTGACAGTCGGAGATACATTACATTAAATTATTACGTTAAGCTAGCTCCAGTTTCGACAGACACACGATACTTGGTAGATCAGCCGGTTCATATTAAAACCCTACAATGGCTCCGATTCTGGCAGCCAGCCAGTTTCTCAGCCAATGGAAAGAAGCTCACGGATGCACTGTTTCCTGACTACAACACCAAGAACTCCATTCACACAACTCAGGCCAAGCCCAGTCTAACCATTTTAGATAGCTGCCGGCAATGAATGACATCACCATCTTTCCCGTATACTTGCAAAGCAAAGCTTTATTTTACTCTAGCATTATTTTGAACTACTGAGCCGCTAATAGCACCGAAACCGGTCGACAGCTGGTTACGATTCATTGGGACGTAAAGATTAAAAGGCCATTGCTCATCTTTACAGACGGCCAGGGGCAGTATTCTCTTAAAGTTACCGACAAAGTAAACTATTGGAATTAGCTGTAGATGAGGTTTTATAAGCCCATAAAGCTTCTCGAGTTAATAAACCTGACGAGGGTTCGCAAATTAAACCGAGGATTGTAGTCAGAAAACTTAAGCCATAGAGTTCCATGTGCAATTAAAAACACCGATTGCGAATATTTTACCTTGTGAAATCAAAGGAAACCTATCAGTAGCACGGAAAATCTTGAACTCGGGAAATCGGATGTAAGGCTTCAGAAGCCAGACCATTTTATATCAGCTACTGGTCCATGCATTCGTGACATCTCGTCTCGACTTCTGCAACTCACTGCTTACAGGCCTACCAGCATGTGCGATCAGACGATTGCAGCTGGTGCAAAACTCTGCAGCTAGGCTTGTCTGTCGTGAGCGTCGCAGTTGCCACATTACTCCACTTCTCGCCGACCTGCACTGGCTACCAGTCAAGTAACGGATTGACTTCAAGGTTTTGTCGCTCACTTTTAGGTCTCTTCATTCTATGGCTCCAGCCTACCTTTCAGATATACTACCCCATCAGGCAAAGCATCGTACCACTCGCTTTTCGGAATCCAACAGTCTAGAAATACCTCGTACAAACCTTAAATCCTTTGGAGACCGTGCATTTAGCTCGTATGCTCCCACAGCCTGGAAATCCCTCCCGACCTGCATCAGAACATCCCCTGACCTGACCACATTTAAAAGAAACTTAAAAACATACCTATTTAGGACAGCATTTAGTGGGTCCTTGTGATTCGTCCTCGATGTGCTTATGCGTGCTGACACTGTTCATGCTGCCACTAACCACATTTGCATGCTGACCCAGTGCATGTAACCCCTAACCATGTTATTCATTTTGTTTGTTTTTCAAGCATGATTTTACTTACTATTCTATTGCGTATCACTTTGCAGCAAATGTAAAGCGCCTAGAAAGAGATTAAGTTCTCTGAGGGCGCTTTATCAAGTGCAATATTATTATTATTATTATTAGCTACCTCAGTGTCGGTTCACGGTGTGGGAACAAAGCTACGTTTTTCAGTGTTGTTACTGACCTCGTTGAGCCCGCTACTGTAGTAACTTACATCGTGACCGATTCTGAACACGCCGTTGATGAGATAAGGCACTGATTCTCTGTTAATAGATAAGCTGCTGTTGGACTTCGTGATCACATGTACCCAGGCTAGGTTCAGTTGGCTGGGACGAGATGGATGTAACCTGATAAGGGCCACCGGCTTGGCCGGGGTCTGGCCTTTGGGTGAGGCCGGGTATGCACTGACGTGAGTTCAGGCGGTGGGGGCTCGAGGGTAACGAAAGTTGGAAGACCAAGTCGTGGTTTTGCACCATCCCGTTCTTGCCGAGCTATGCATCTGAATGAGTTCAGGCATACTCCGTCGATGCGGCTGGAAGCATGGCAACGAGAACCCAATTCCTGAGTTCAATTGGATAGCACGTGCATCGTTACGGCTTACATAGTCAACGTTACCCCTGTAGCGAGTAGTTCATGTCCTTCCTCGATGAATTTTAGGTGAGCTATGATTTGCAATCTTTGGAATCCCCGTTACTGTTGCAATTGACATTACAACAGCCAATGTCGTACCAATGTCATCTTGGCTGGTACTTGAGTGAATTGTCGCACGTACTCTAGATTGCTTCTGCCCGAGATGGCCCTCTTGTATTACTCTAGCTTAGCCGCGTGGCGAGAGGCTGCGATGGCCAGAGTATGGCAGGGCTTGGTGGGAGACAGCCTCTGCCCCTGGATCTCGGCTACTCATACATGAAGCCCTGGTTTGGCTGAGGTTTTTACACCTGTAAATATACCTGTAACTTTCTGAACAATTGTATGAAGCGGCTAGAGAGTATATTCTAACACCAAAAAGCACAGGTAAGCCAATAGCTTATGCCTAAGTTGGCTTCAATAAAACTGATTACTAATTACTCAGTGCGTATGTCGTATACATTCTGACCTACCGATTGAGATTCAAGCCCATCCAAATACTTAAGATTCACTACCCCTATTCATCTCATTCTTGTAGTTTGATGTTTTGACGGCCAGTTCTGGTCCTCTGCTAACCACTGGTGAACAGAGGCTGGATTCGTCATCTGGGTCTGGAGGTGTATAGCTGTGGCCCACCTCTAATAATTAATTGATAGGGGTCGGCCGGTGCTGAGCAGTTATTGCGAACCCTAAAATTGAGTCAAGCCGGCTCTGTACAGCCGCGGTTGAGGGAGGGAGGGAGGGAGTAATGGGCAATGGTAGTCGTGATTCCCTCTGCTCCGTGCTTCGTAGAATAAACCGTTAGTGTTGGCCGCCAGCTGGCGCTCTGTTCAGTTTTCGTCGCCTTATCAGTCTATAGTGCCAAGCCACCGAATTTTTTGCATTTAGTCACTAGAGTAGATTTTCGATCAAAGCCATATCGAGCACATAGAGAAGCAAAATTGACCCTCAGCTTACTAATTCTTATTGAACCCTGTCGAAGGATATTGTGGGCTTTACTACTGGTAGTGCCCTACAGTCAATTCATGTAAGTGTAAGTATGTAAGTTTCAGCTTTGCAATGGTACATCCCTCGGAAACCAAAGACTCTGATTACCCGGAGCTGCAGTCTGAGCCATCAAAGCAACTCCAGCTGTGAGCTATCTGGCTTTGTTTTAGGTCAGAGCAACAGCAATATCTTAATGCCTTCTCGCCTCTGATTTTTGTTGATTGTTTAAAAACCGTTGGTAACGCATTCCAAGTTGTTCGTCTTGCAGCGATTCAACTTTTTTACTTGTAACCCAGCAATACGAATGCCCTCGTCTGTCTGTTTTAATCATTACCTTGAGTTCCGAAAACCAACAAAATAGACTGGAGTGATTGCCATCTAAAGCCCTTATCTTGGAGTCATTTAATGAAGGATGGTACAACGTATAAGCTTGCAACTGATTTAGGCTTACAGCTGCTAAAGACACGAGTGAATAAATGACGTTTGTAGAGGCCAAGCAAGGGATGCCAGGGACGTACTTAATTTGTTAGTGTTCGCTGGTTAGATGTCAAAAGATAATCGCTTCCGTTAAATGAAAACACTTTTTTGATGAGCTAGCAATGAATAATTGCTTGCATACTCGGCAAGAATATAACTAGTCAAAATGCGGATAAATACGCAAAACAAATATAAGGCAGGAAAGAATAAAGTGGAAACAGAGCGAGCCCCAAGATGATGTTGTGAAACTAGCCCTGCAATATCACAGGGTCGATTCTTGGTTGCAAGTCCGGCGTGTTCAGCTAGGCTTAGACGCCCATTCACATTCACACCACAGTGCAATCTCAGAGGAAGTCGGTTGTAATCAGAAGGTAAGCACACAATTAAGAGATGTTTTTTATTTCAAATATTAATACTCCAATAATAATATTTATATAGATATCTAATGCACCAGTAATACGTATATTACGAATGTGGTTTTACAATTGAATATAGCATTGCCAACTAAAATTGTTAAAAACGATAATCTTTTCTCCTGCCGTCTTCTCACAGAATTTACGGTTTTTGCCGATATCGTACATGCTTCCTTCTATGGTACTTACCTCCTTCAGCACCTGTAACCACTAGAAAATGCTTCTAGAATTTTCTCCGTTTGATGAAACGAGGGTTTAACCGAATCTCTGCCGAAAGACTCACATTCTCTAGTAGCGAATCAAAATTTTAACTTCGAAGCGCTCGTGTCATTGGGAGAATAGACTATTTATATTGAAATGTAATGACTCCATGTGAAGACACAGGCTGTTTTCGGGCACACCAATGCACTTTCTTAGTTCTCAGTACTATGTCAAGCTTGATTTATTTAGAGTTTCTAATCAGCAGGCCTTACGATCATAAAACATTTGAAAATATGTGTATGTAGAAGAAACTTAGCAAGGCCTGCATTGGGAAAAATATCCATAAAAATGCACTTGAAAAAAGACAGTAGTGCAGATAAATCTGCATGTGCAGATTAAGGCATGTAATCAGTTTTACGTGTACATAAAGCTAAATATACCGGCATTATCACTTGTCTAAAATGTAACAACACTTATATAATCAACCTGCGTAGGAGGACCAGGTGGTCTGATGACAGTTGTCACGTGATACTAGTTCAGATGGATGACCGAAGCAAGAAGTGCAAAAAAAGTGTGCTGAAGGATTAACATAGAATCTTGAATAATTGGATTCAGCACTGCATGCAATGCTAGCCAATGCAATTTATTTAAAAAATAATTGGAAAGATTTGGTACCATTTAAAAAAAATAATACACAATTTTTATAAGCTTGAATTCTTAAAGCTTGCAATAATGCCAAATAAATTAGTTATCTTACATTGTTGGGGACTTTTTCCGGCTTTCAATATTGACATCTTTTTCAAATGGTTTGTTTTGTTTTTTATTGTTTTGCATTTTGTAATACTGTAAAATTAGAGTTCCTTGATGCAATAAGTATCCAACAGCAATGGTTTTTGCACCTGCGTTTGTCAAGATGGAGGCAATTTTTAATTAGCTAACTTAATTGGCCGATTTCTTGCTTAGCCTTGATATTGATTCGATTACTTGAATTGCCTAAAAACTGGTCTGGCCTACATTTGCACTTGCATAAAACCATACGTCTTAGTCTCTGATTTCTTCTGAATAACTTACTCATTTGTGGGGATGTGTTTGTGAGAGATGGATACTAGGCACAGCCGCACATCATTTATTCGCTTCGATTATGCTACCAAAGCAATCCTTGGGAAACCAACTTTTCATAGCCCACTCGAAATAATAATAGTGCAACAATCGACAGAGCGCCCTCAGAGAACTCAATCTATTTCTAGTAAATTTAAAATTGCTGCTAAGTAAGCACGCTTGAATGGTTGGTGGTAGCATTTTCAACAAACAAAATGCATTGCATTATTAGGGGCAACATGCACAGGGTCAGCATGTACATATGGTTAGTGGCAGCATGTACAGAGTCAGCAAAATAAGCACATAAAGGACGTATGACAATGACCCATTAATTGCTGTGATAAATAGGTGCTCTTTTTAGTTTCTTTTTAAATGTGGCCAAGTCAGGAGATGTCGTGATGCAAGTCGGGACTGAGTTCCAGGCTTTGAAAGCATGAAATCACAAGCACAGTTTCCAAAGGATTTGAGGTTTAAGTTTTGATTTATACAAGGTATAGGTATTCGATTCGATTCAAAAAGCTGGTGGTATCATGTTTAACCTGGTGGGAGAGTAGATCTGATAAGTAGGTTAGAGCCAAATAATGAAGCAACCTGAAAGCGAGTGACAAAAAGCACCAAGCAATGAATTCTGCGAAGTTGTTCTTGCCTAGTAGGCTAATTGAGGTGGCAGGATGCAGTGTTTACAACCAAGTATTCTTTCCAGATATTACCACCACCTTGTGGTAACATTTTCTGACATTTTTGGTTTAGCACTGAATACATACTAGCCCGCAAACACATGCATCCTATGTATATGCATATACCTGCACCTACGCAAACAATAATGTTTACATAAGCATAAGCGAGCCTTGTGCACTATGCATCCATTGGGAATACCGAATCTTTGATTTGTATGGGCGCATTTTGTATGCCAAACGATTTGAAGGAACGGCAAATATTATGCAGACGTGTGAGCATGGCAAATTACATATGACAAGATCTGAAGCATCAAGCTAATAAACTGCAGTACTGACTCTTCAGTGAGCTGCCCAAAATCACAGTTCGGGGCAGAATCAACCCCATGGTACTTTTAAGAGCATTAATCAAAGTGAACGCAAATGAGACAGCAGGGCATACCAGACACAGTAGCACCAGGTGTCAGGCCAATTGACTAGGGCATGTGTACAGCAGCCAGCACAAAGCTATGAGCAGCTTAGTCAAGATCTAGGCAGTCAATCGATTTAGCCAGTGCATGCCCAACTCGATGCCAAGTGGCTAGTAAATTCGTGCATGATGCTTCAATGAGTTTACAGGTGAGCCACCATTGTAGTGTCTAGTAAAACGCTTTCGACAAAAGAATAGTAGCTGCTCGAATTGTTCCCGAATCAGGCTGCCTGAGTTAAACCGCTCTGCCTCCACCGTTCGTTGACTGGACATTATAGGACACTTCTTTATCAGTAGCCTCACTGCCACCCGATGCCTCGTTGAACGATTAGACTGGTGCCGGCTTCGATGTGGCCCTCGGCATCAGCACCTCCTGAACTTCGCTAAGGCCCCCAGAGGGCCCAGGCAACTCACGGCTTCACGTGGCATACGGCCTTTTTCGGATCCATTTCGCCAATAATCTTCTGCGGTAGCAGTATGTCATTCCAGTCAACCATTCAGTCATAGACTAAAAGAGCATCGTGCAGCTGGTAAGAGCTGCCAGCACAATGTGGATGAGGCAGGTGCCATAGTGCTCACCAACAGCTCCACAGAGAGCCAGGAGAACCACGTGGAAGTCATACTGATCTATTACACTAAAATTCGATGCACTTCTCGGCTGTAGCAGCAGGCCTAAAGCTCATGCATGCATTGAACATAAAATCTGACACATCGAGGTGGAAAGGCCACAGGGCTGCTGGCAGCTATGAGTCTGCCATGGGGAAGGCTCTCACCCCACAAAAGTCAAGGTAATTGTACTTGACAACGCGAGGTCGTGGGCTAGAGACCCACGCGATATGTGAAACACCCGATAAGAGATCAAGTTCTCTCAAAACGCTATGCAAATGAATTAGGTATATTATGTGTCAGTGTGTCTCTGTGTGCATGTGCATGTATAGATATGTGTATGTATAGACAGTTTTTTTAAATATTTCCATCAAGAGACCAGAGTTAAAAGCTTGCAAACATGACTGGTTTTTGACGACCAATTGTAGACTCGAACATAGTGCCTGACATTTCTATATAATATAATTGTGCAATCAGTCCATAATAGTTGGCATTGCCTTATCCATGCCAACGCACACTAATTCACATCCCAGTAGGTTCTAGAAGCCCAAGAAGAGCATCATGAAATAATTCCACAATATCCTTTGCCCATTAAAGTTGCAGGAAAAATCCAACGTTGTTTTAAAAGGTAAAAGTGAGTATCCTGTTACCTGGTCATTGTGCATGCCATAAGGCAACGTAGATGCTTTTTCTTAAAGTAGATAAGTATTATGACACAAAATGAAAAAATGTTTTAAAATAGTTACAAATTGCAATTAAATTCGTCCAGCGAGCTCTAATACATTCGACCAGTGTCCACTACAAGCCAGCAGCAAATTATGTTTTGCAGAGATACTAGTGGTCAGAAAGTTGATTACAAAGCCAGTGAAAACTTGGCTACATGAGTAAACATTGATTTGAAATGAAAGAAACGATCAATTTTTATATAACCATACAGCAATAATCATTTAAAAAACACCACTTTCCATGATAATAGCAGTTTAAAATATTCCTGTTTTATTTGTAGCATTCTTTTCTGATGCTTTTTTACGATGTGTACAGTGGAAGTAGTACAACTAGTTCAATACAGTTATGTTGCTGGCACTTTGAAATAAAGGATCGTGCCTGAAAAATAGCTTATCTTGTTGTAAGGAGCAGAGGCATTTTAACCTGCATCACAACATCAGGAGGTGTTCCATGGCTCACTGATGCTGCCTGTGACTGCTAAACAAGACTTCGAAACTCGATAGCATTGTGTTACCTTCGGTAAAAAGAAGACTCATCCACAATACTAGCTTAGGGAATGTATAAAGCATAACTATTGAATTTACAATTGTTTTCTAAATTAATATGGTAATTAGTAAGAGAGAAAAACGAGAGGTAAGAAGTTTGCTATCAATGGAATTTAGGGAAACTGACTGACCATTCAAGCAACTGCTACTTCTGAACGGCTGACTCTTGTAAATGTCAAGCTGCCAAGAACCTGCGAGCCTACCGTCGTGCATCCGAACGTTACGTCATTTATTTGCACTATTACCACACTCCCCAGAACTTCTGTCTATACGTAAACGTAGGGGCCCACGATAATCAAGAACCACGTCGTAGACAGTCCTAAATTAGAGTAAGGAAATAGTTAGAAACTGTTGGTTTATGCATTTCGAAGAGACTGCCTGTTATTACATATCGCTCACAGCCTCGGCATATTCGAGGGGGAGAGGAGTTTTAATCATCTCGGACGTGAGAGTATGCAACAAAACTAAAATAAGAAAGGGCGTCAGTAAAACATTTAGCAAACAACTGAATCAAGTCAATTCGATTCAGTTAAGAAAATTCTCCTGGCTTGTTAAGCGGCAATGCTAATTTAATGTAAGCCCTCACAATCTATTACTTATTTTCATGAGCTGTCGTCAAAGTTTAGCCGCTGGAAAATTCCTGCATACGCAAGTAACGTGCCACAACCCTCCTCTTGTTATAGAGACGCAAACTAGAGAGACTTTAGATAAGGCTTTCAAGTAAAGTCTGTAAAAGCTTGTGTATTGCCTTTAAAATGCAGGTTTGCTTTAGTAATCAGTAGTTTTGTCAAAGCAACATCAACAGGATATACATGCTCTCACGACCCCCTTTAGTAACGGAAAGCAGGTCAGTGACAGAAACGCTCATTTCGTGGCGGCCAGCTTATTGTGCGTAGGCTCGCACAGAACGGCATTAGGCACTATGCTATGCCGCTAGGTAAGCAGCAGGTCAAGCCTACTCAGCAGAGCCTTCGGCGTTCCATACACCTGCACCCACCAGCTCGAGGTCGATGCACCACAGGACGAGATAGTTGGCCGTCTCGTCGCAGGCCAAGTGAGGATGCTCGGTGAGGAACTCGAGGCTGTCGTCGAACTTTCTGAACAGGTCGTATTTCTTCACCAGCTGCTCGTTCTGTTCAGTGAAGCGTTTCTAGACAGGAGAGCGAGAGGAGAACAGGTGGCAGCAGCACGTAAGACTAAGCTCAAGGGCATGAACTGAGAAAGCATGTTTACTCGAGCATTGAGCATTGGCTGAGCTACAGACGCAGGTGGCTCGATGACTACTTGCAAGAGATACGAGCTGCTATAGGCAAGCAATCGTTTCTGGCAACCATGCTCTCCCCTCCTGCCTGCCTTCTAGTGCTCAACAAGCCACTACTACCGCGAAGTGAGACAACCAGGTGGCCCTACCTGCCTATCCATCTTTTCCTCGTCAGTCAAGACTTCCTTTTTCCGAGGTTCACTCTTGTTAATGATAGTCTTTCCTTTCCCATCGTGAGAAATGGTGTCGATGTTGAGCGGCGTGAGCTACACAAACTTTCGTTTTAAGGCCACCAGAGAGAATGTGCTGCCATGCCAGACAAAAGGAAAACCACCATGCAAAATGAATTCGTCAAGACATTAAGCCTCTGCGGCTGGTGATGAATAGGGTTACCAATTTAGCTATATGATCCCAGAGACTCAGCAATGTGGCTCCTTTGCTGAAGAAGTTGAGATGGCTCATTGGCTATCACTGGATACAGAGCAAACAATTCATATTCAGAACCATACAGCTACCATGGCTTGGCTCCCTGGTGCCCAAGGCCGTGTAAAAAATGAATTATTTGTTCCATTCTTATGCTAAAAATCGTTTGGCAAAATAATCAACTGTTCTGCAGGTCTTAGGCTATCTAGTTGTTATGCAACGAAATCTATGCTTCTGCTGGAGACTGTGGGACATTTATTCTAGCCGTACTGAGGTGCTACTTCCATGGTGCTCACTACTTCAACTGCCCTCTTGACTAAGTTTTTATTCTGACCACTGCCTACAGTATGAGATGATCGCCGAACGAGCTTGAAAGGCACTTAGGCGAGAGCTAGGACATTCTGCTACCGGGGCTGCTGCTTTAAGCCATGCAGCTCCTAATGCACGTGATTTGACCCGAAATAGCAAAGGCGGCTTGCATTATCGCCTGGAGATCCCGCTTTGACTCGGCATGGGATGCATGGCTCCATCAACTACAGATACAGGAAGACTGCCCCATTCAGCCAGTAGCAGCTCGTACTGTGATGGACTCTGAGAGTAACATCTTGACCTCGAGATATGGCCCTTGCTCTTTGCTGAACCCCGACGGCAAATGCATTGACTAAAGTGACGATAATTAGTCGGACGTCTGCCAAAACGTGATTAACATAGCCGACGCGAAAAATGGATACGCCCAGAAGTTTTTCGGCTAGGCCAGAGATGGCAATAACATGGAGTCTGGTCACTGCAATACGAGTTCGATTTCTGCCGTCGACGGCATTTTCAAGTGTTCGACGGCATTCTTTAGAAAAGTGATGACAGCCGGTGCAATCATCTACAATAAACTGGCAGTAACCTCATAGCTATTAGTCTGCAGGTCAGTCGACTTTCCCTTGCTCGGCTAAACAGAATAATGTCTGCTTGAGCTTTTTATTCAGATATCTGAAGCATCTTGACGGGCTTTGCAAACGTTAAATTTCCCCAGTCACACCAAGAGGGATTATGGGCTGAGTCCGTTATATTAGAATCTTTTTCTAAATATCTGACGTCTTTTTGAGAAAATACGCCACAAGCAAAAATGTTGTCAAAAAGCAATAGAATTTAAGCCCAAAATATACTAGGATGTGATTCACACGACCTGTGCTCAAACCATGTATCTCAGAGCTACCAAATAGTATTGAGTCCGGTCCCCATGTGGATGCCGGGCTTTCCCAAAGAATTTCTTCTCGGTCCTCCTTCGATTATGTTTCTGTCCTGCCTCGGTATTTCTTTTCTTAGGAGGTTAACTCAGTCTGTTTGTCTTTCTTCCTAGTTTCTTTTAGCGTCCTACTAACTCCCTCTACTAGGCGGTCATGCGAAAATTGCCTTCACTGTTAGCCGGCGGTGCCAGCTCCACAGTCCACCCAACACTGATCACTATGATTGACATTACAGCCCGCTCAATACATGGTCTTTTATACTGCAATAACAGCTGCCTTCCCAAGCAAGCCCAATGAGCTTAAGCATTCCCATACGTCTGGCTTGCTTGACATCTAATTAGTTTATGCTAACCAATTTAAACTTACCTGTGACTGCCCTGAACGCTGGACGCCTCAAGGTCTGGTTGTCATAGCTAGAGCCTGTGCTGTGCCATAAATAGACACTCTAAACTCAATCGATGAATTCTCAGGACAAGCCTTCGGCCGTCTCAATCAAATTTGAAAAAGGAGGCTGGTCCTTTATGACACGACTGCATGTTTGCTCCATGTGCTTCTTCTGTAAGTCTTCAGGAAGCCGCTGAGCATCTTTAATTTGTCTTTAAACTGAGCCACTGAGAATCTGTCTTTAATGTGCCTTAGACCCAAATCGCGCCTCAAGAATGCTTGATTAGAAACGTGGGCTTCGGCGGTTCCTTAACTATCTTCGGTGCTACCTCAACTAACTGATACTCGTGGAGCCGGCACTTCAGACAGCAGCAGGCCATACAAGCCGATAGAAATAGGTGTAAGAATAGAGGGCGATGACTAAAGAGAATGATTAAACCTTTAATAATCGGTACGTACCGTTAGAGTAGCAGTATTTTAGGGCAGTATATTCTAAAGCCCTCAGTGGGCTGCCACTCAGCACAACGCCGGGCATAGGCTACCACTCATTCATGCAAACACCCACATACAACCAATTCACCCAAACGCTGGAAAGCTTTGGATAATATCTAAACCAGCAGGAACCGCACACAATTACACAATCGGTCCCCCTTTTTCAAAAATCCGGAACTGCTAATAATATTTTACCTTTGTCATAAAGTTAAACTTTACATATTAAGTTTCAGTATTCCTGAGAGAAACAATTAAAGCCATGACCGACGAAAAGAAGCCGACAGTACGAACACGGCTTAAGTATTTTTCTAGGAAGATTTTTGAGCCCCAGGCACAGTCTCTCGTTTAATGTGCTAGCAAAAATTTGACGAGCTAGCTAAGTAGGATTGACCATTCTCGCACAGTTAATCAGGCATGGTTGTAGGAGCAGCCTGGAGAGCTGGCACTTATGAAATCCAGTGGTAGCACCACCCAGACGATTAATTCAATAAAGATTATCTCAGGCACATTCACAGAATGCACTTTAATAGAAACCAATTAATCTGCAAGTCTTCAGCTATTAGTCGTGTTATTTTTAGGTTTATTGATGCTGCTTCCAAATCTACAAACTGGCTGACTAGCTTGGGTCCTCTACTGGTTTAGCCTGAGGATGAAGCACACCCCCTCGATGAATAAGATCATGGGCTTGAACCGTGATGCCACAGCAAAGGTCCAGGATTGAGATTAACATAATAACTAACATAATTAATACAATACAAAGCACTATATAGATAACAATTACCCATATCTATATATATATATATATGTGTGTGTGTGTGTGTGTGCGCGAGTGTGTGTGTGTGTGTGTGTGTGTGTGTGTGTGTGTGTGTGTGTGTGTGTGCGTGTGTGTGTTTGTGTGTGTGTTTGTGTGTGTGTGCGTGTGTGTGTGTTTATGTGTGTGTGTGTGTGTGTGTGTGTGTGTGTGTGTGTGTGTGTGTGTGTATGTGTGTGTGTGTGTGTGTGTGTGTGTGTGTGAATGGTCATATAAATTTGGCCTCACTATCTAGCATTATAAACTATAAACTATTGGGTTGGTCACAGGTCCGCCCACTAATGATGCATCTTAAACTCAGAAGCTAGCCGACATAGATTGCTAATTCAGTAGCTGCATATGTGCCAAAGGTTGAGACGACTTCTCTTCTCGTCATTTCTCTCTTCTTGCGTATCTTCGTTACAGCTACGTTCTCGTCAGGCAAAGCTTTTCCTGCCTTGTAACAGTTCGTGTTCAACATGACTGAACAGTATCGCCTGCCTCAGATGTTAATTAATGTTGCAAATCCTAGCAACGGACTGTCATGTAATATAAGCTGCATGGCAGTACCAGACACCATCTGTCTTATTGAAGCTAGGGAGATCTCTGTCTATCGAGGTTAGCTATTTTTGCAAGGATAGAAAACCGAAAACTCGCCATATTAGGCAAATCGCACAGCCTTAGCTATCGAATGAGAGGAACTGATACAACTTTCCCCCACCGAACAAAAACTGGTTACGAAACTAATCTGAGACGCGTATTCCAATGAACCAAGGTCTGACTAAATATTTTAATAAATGATAGGCGAAGGCTCTATTGCTTCGCACAAAGTGCAAAGCCGTCTCTCATAAAATAGACTGGAGACCATTGATGACCAGAGTTGAGCACCAGCTGTAATCGCCTGATTGACCTGCCGGTGGGCCAGCAAGTATCGAGTTACAGAAGTCAAGACGGGACGTCGCAAATGCATGGACCAACTTAGACGGGGTATCCATATCTAGACAAACCCTAATTTTAGCAATGCTATGTAGCTGAAAGTAAGCAGACTTGACTGTGGAGCTGATGAGGTCGTCTAACGAGAGGTCGCTTTCGAACTTGACACTTGATTTTGAGCTGATTCAACTAGAGATATGCTAGCAGAGCCAATTATGAGCCATTCAAATTTCTCAATCAACAACATGAATAACATGGTTAGGGGTGGAATGCACAGGGTCAGCATGAAACTGTGGATAGTGGCAGCATGCATAGTGTCAGCATGCATTAGCACATGAATGACAAGTCACAGGGACCGAGTGGGTGACACAAAATCGATAATTCGTTGTTATAGGGGATTTCAACATTCACTTTGATAACTTATCTGACGCCTTCAGCAATGAATTGCCTGCATTGATTGACTCGTTGTCTCGTGTGGCTCATTTGCATGGCCATACCCCCATCAAGGGTAACAGGCTTGACCAGATTTTCTCATACAACTGCACATACAACTTTGCCATCACCAATTACTACCAAATCCTACTTATCTGAACACATGCAGATCTCATTCAATATACAGTCTGTGCCCATCTCATCCTCTAAAATAACCTGTGAATCGCGAAACCTAAAGACCCTTGACACCTATGCTGTCCCTGAGCAGATATGTGCTTCGGTTCTGCTGCTGGGTCCTCCCACCGATCTGTCATCATTAGAAGACAGCTACAACACGACACTAGCTGACACGCTCGACGAGTTTGCAACTTTGACTAAGTGCACTGTGTGCCCTCGCCAGACGGGCTCAGGTTTACCACAGACATTAATCTAGCCAGGTCTACTAAGCTCAAGCTTCAAAAAGCATGCACTAGATCAAGATTCACTGTTAATCAACAGGCGACATACCAGGAGTACTGTAGGTTGTACCAATCGATCCTAGCAAAGGCCAGGTGTCGGTTCTGCAAAACATTGTTAAATCACAGATTCACAATCCAAAAATGCTGATATCAACGATCAGCCAACTCCTCAACCACTTCCAGAATAGCCCCTTACCTGACGATCCTTGTGATGATCTAGCCAATCGCTTCTCGATTCCTGTTGCAGAAAATAGCCAATACTAGAGAGTCCGTCCCAGAGATGAGCAAACCCTCCTACAACGCTGTTCCCTGATTCCTGGCAGCACACCAATGTCTACAAAGAAATAGGTCACTAGTGATCTCGTAATTAAGTTCATATCCCAATAATAGAAGACAGCAAGTATTCTGGACACTATTCCCACTGTCATGCTGCTATATTGCATTTATCTGCTGCTGCCATGCATAAGTCACGCCAATAATATATTATTAGCCTCAGGTCATGTTCCAGCACTTTTCAAAAAAGCTGAAGTCAGACCACTTCTCAAGAAAGCGACACTCAATCAAGAGAACTTGAGCAACTACCACCCAGTCTCCCTTCTACCGTTCCTATCAAAGACACTAGAAAAGGTCGTGGCTGACCAGCTGAACTCATATCTTGAAACTTCAAACATTGCTAGTAAGGTCAAGTCTGGCTGTAGAGCTATCCAATCCACAGAGTCAGCATTGCTCAAGGAGTTCAAGGACCGACTTAGGAATGCAGACATAGGTAGAGTGTCTCTGCTTGTTTTGCTCGATCTTTCGGCAGCTTTTGATACTATCGATAGCAAAGTTCTTCTACAGCTCCTCGCTCATCGCCTGATAATCACTGCCACTGCTCTGCAATATTTCAGATCCAATCTTAGTGGCAGATTCCAGAGTATTGTTGTGAATGGACAAAGATCATCCGAGGTACCTCTGAAATATGGGGTACCTCAGGGCACCATAATAGGTCCGGTAATTTTCACGGTTTATACTCTCCCTCTTGCTGATGTGATTGCGAAGAACAATCTAGGCTTTCCTTTCTGTGCGGATGAAATTTCGTTGTACCTTTGCTTTGATCCCTCCCAGCCTTCGAGCGCCTCAAATTCTCTCAACTCAATAGCTGCATGTATTAATGACATCTGCATATGGATGACAGCAAATTTTCTAAAACTGAACGAGGATGCAACTAACTTACTTGTTCCATTTGCAGCAGATGTAAAGCACCTAGAAAAACATGAGGTTCTCTGAGGGCGCACTACCTAGTGCATTATTATTATAAATATTTTGAGCAAATCCAGTGTGATTGAGAAATTGGCATGACTCAAAATTGGCTCTGCTAACATATCTCCCGTTGAATCAGCTCAAAATCAAGTGTCAAGTTCGAAAGCGACCTCTCGTTAGACGATCACGTCAGCTCCACAGTCAAGTCTGCTAACTTTCAGCTACATAACATTGTTAAACTTCGGGTTTGTCTAGATAAGGATACCCGCCTAAGTTGGTCCATGTATTTGCGACATCCCGTCTTGACTTCTGTAACTCGATACTTGCTGGCCCACCGGCTGGTGCAATCAGGCGATTACAGCTGGTGCTCAACTCAGCAGCTAGGCTTGTTTGTCATGAACATAGCAGTTGCCATATCACACCACCTCTCGCCGACCTGCACATTCTACCAGTCAAGCAACGGATCGACTTCAAGGTTTTGTAGCTCACTTTTAGGTCACTTCATTATTGAGCTCCAGCCTATATCTCAGATCTACTCCCTCACCAGACCAAGCATCGTACCACCAGCTTTTCCGGATATAAACCTCAAATCCTTTGAATACCATGCATTTAGTACTTATGCTCTCATAGCCTGGAACTCCGTCCCGACTTGCATCAGAACATCCCCAGACTTGACCAAGTTTAAAAAGAACTTAAAAACACCTATTTGAACAGATTTTAGGGGGTCCTTGTAATTTTTCCTTGATGTGCTTGTGAGTGCTGACACTGTCCATGCGGCCACTAAGCACATTTGCTTGCTGACCCTGTTCATGTAACCCCTAACTATTGTATGCATATTGTTTATCAATCATGATATCACTCACCATTCAATCGCGTTTTCCTTTGTCGCAAATGTAAAGCAAGTAGAAAGAGATTGAGTTATTTGCGGGTGCTTCATCAAGTGCATTATCGTAATTGTTATTATTATTATATCGATGTGAGTAGGGCCATGCACACAAGCCACAGAGACAATGAGTAAATCAGAGCACGAATATCAGTACTGAAGGCATTAGATACGTTATAAAAATTGAATTGACCCATAACGAGGAAGGATCAATTTCTTGCACACATATTAGAATTTAGATCCAAGAAATCTGAGATAACGGACGATTTGGTCAGCTATACATATGATTTGAAAAGTGCAAGCTTTTTCCTAATCTGACTACCTGCCTTCCTTGCTTACTGCATCGGTGACATTCTCATTTGGAGAGTTGGTAACTTCCTGTAGCTTTGTGATGATAACACTATCCAAATAGCTGATTGAAAATATATTGTTCACGAAATTCGAAGACATATTCCTCAAGATTGGACAAAGATACTATCGCTCTGGTGACGTCTGCTCGTAATCAAGGTTCCTTTTTCCAAAACGACTTGTCATCTCCTCCACTGCCTGGTCTACCTACTCTAAGTTAAAGAGGACGGCCAAAGTCAGGTTCGGCCAAGATAAAAGTGACACCGTTATAGCAAACTTAAATAGTACTGTAATATTACATTTTGTGTATCGCCCTCAGAGAACACAACCACATTCTAGACAATGTAAATTTACTGCAATGGAATCAGGATCGAATAATTAGAAGTAGCATGCTCAATGGCAGCTAGCATAAGCACACATGGTCAGATCAGATGGACCAACTAAATTTTGTAATAAAAAGATGTGTTCCAGCTTCTTTTTAGAAATGGTGAAGTTAGGGGATGCTGTGACGGCTGTAGGAAGTGAATAGTAAGTTTTAGGGGCATACGAAGCGATGGCATGATTTCCAAAGGACTTGAGGTTCGAACGAGGTATAGATAAATAATTCGATTCCGAAAAGCTGGTAGTACGATGCTCAGCATGATAGGGGAGTACATTTGATAGGTTGACTTTAGGAAAAGAATTAAGGGACCTAAAAGTTTAAAAGTGAGTGACGTTAGTTTGAAGTCGATTCATTGTATCTGCAGTGAAAGTAATACACACATTGTGGACAGAGCATCAAGACTATCGCAATTCTCTTATCAGAAATGCCAGCCTGTCGAATTCTTCGTCTGCAACTGGTCCACAACTCCACGCCACCTCCGGTCTGTAGCCATCACTGCTTTGTCAGATCACCCGACTTCTGACCAACACGGACTTCACATAAAATATTTAATCGGGTTCCACGATCCTTAGTCTGCCTTGTAGATTACGTGTAATTTGCTTGCACCACCGACCATTAAGACATATTTAATTCTCAAGGGCACTCTTGAACCATCCTCTCCTCAGGATATATTCATCTCGTCGTCGCTTGCATATGGTTAGATTGTTTGGTGATCGAGCCTCCTTGCCGTATATAACAAGAGTACTGGAGTTGGCATTGAGGTTCCGTCGCTAGGTTGCAACTACTACTAAAAACCAGACTACTGTGCTTTCAACGTTGATCGTAACAGATTTAGCTAAAATTGCAACTGTTCGAGAAGCTTTCACTTCGCCCAACTGAACTAGTCTTTTCTTATTCCGGTACACTTTGTGTGTACCTGCACCTGATTAAATAAATATTACCAATTCAAGAATACGACAAGTGCTCTAGAACCTATTCCCACTGACCAGCTACCAAGATGCATAGATCTGCTGCTGCCATGCACAAAGAACATAAATATGTAATTAGCCTCGGGTCTTGTCCAGCACCTTTAAAAAAGGCTGTAGTCAGGCCACTACTCAAGACCACGACATCGGACGAAGAAGACTTGAGAAAATTTCGCTCAGTCTCCCTTTGACTGTTCTTACAAAAAATACTGGAAAGAGTCATGTCAGACCAGCTGAATCCATACATTGAAAATTCAAACCTAAAGTTTGAGAGCTAACCAATCCACAGAGTCAGCTTTGCTGTAACACCTATTTAGGGATGAATACTTAGGAAGATTATCTATGCTTGTTGTGCACGATATTTCAGCAGATTTTGATACTATCAATCCTTATGTCATTCTTGAGCGAATCTCAGCTCACCAAGGCATCACTGGAACTGCACGGCAATTGTTCAGGTTCCATCTTAATGGGAAACTCCAGATTATTGATATGAATGAAGCCAGATCATCCGAGGAAAGTGTGGCATACTTGCGGACTCTGCGGTTGGTCCAGTTCTTTTTACAGTTTATACTCTCCATATAGCCCATTTGATTGCCTGGCACAATCTAGGCTTTCAATCAACCAAATAATAAATAAATGCTAGCTGATTGAACAGCCTCTTTTTGTATAGCGACAGAAGAGCCTTTGCGGCTATCACCACTGCTTGCAGTGGCGATAACGGATCGCCCACTGCAGGATTCGAACCCATGGCCTCCGCACCGAGGTTGTGCAAAGCAATTACCTTACCTAGTGAGCCATTACATCTCACCAGTATGCAGACGATACTCAGCTGTACTTTTGCTTTGATCCCTCCAAGCCACCCAGCACGATGAATTCTCTCAACTTTTTTTTGCATATATTGAAAACATCCACACATTCATGGCAACAAATTTCCTTAAGTTGAAGGATGAGAAACCCAACTTACTAGTTCCGGAAAACCTAGTGATTCAGAAATGAGAAAGGTTAAAGCTTACGATCGGCTCTGCCAACACATCTCGTGCTGAATCTGCAAGAAAGCTAGGTGTGCTGTTCCAATGTCACCTTTCAATCGACGACTGCATGAGTTCCACAGTCAAGTCTACCTACTTTGACCTACATAAGATTCAAAAAGTCGGGCTTGTTTTGACACGTGCACCGTATCTAAATTGGTCTATTGATTTTTGAAATCCCGTCTTGACAATTGTCACTTACTGCTTGCTAGCCTACCGGCATGTGCAATCAGGTGCTTGCAGCTGGTGAAATACTCTACAGCTACGCTTTCCAGTCATGATCATTGTATTTGCCACACCACACCACTTCTCACCGACCTGCAATGGCCCATAGTCAAGCAACGCGTCGACTTCAAAGTTTGCCTAAGCCTGAGAAACGTTTGCAATTGCATGCTGGACGTTTGTGCATATTACTAAACATTAGATACTAGTTCTCTTTCAGTGAGTTGGAAATTGCCTTGAGTGAAATTAAGTTCTCTTAAGGTGCCATACATGCTACATATTCTTATGATTAGTAGTATTAATATAATTATGCGGCCTATCGACAAAATAATCAATAGTTAGTACATCGTTAGCTGCAAAAATTAGAGTAAAACATAATCAAAAGGTTGTACAAAATAATTTTTGAAAATTGCTGACAGTAAGTTTCGATGAGTTCATTGCCGTGACCCGAGAACACAACGGCTGGGTGACAGGAAGCACACGGGGCAGAGCGGTTTATGCAAAAACATTAAACTTTATTTTATGGCCCGTGAGACCGCCCCCTGATCCTGCCGATGCAGGGTAGCCTTGCTGACGAAGGCATTATGCCAGTATTGTTCAACTTGGATCAAGCATCGAACTATTCTTGCTCGACCATTTGCGGCTTCAGCGTGGAGAACTGACACCATACTTTGAGCACTACACAATTTGCTGCTTCTCTCCTTAACTAACATAATACATACGTACATTAGTCTAAGTTCTTGCCATGCATCCTGAAAAGGGCTGTTAGGCCATTCACAGGCTAGTATGAAGTAGCCCATACTAACTTTAAGGACATTCCGCCTAGTCCTCATATCACCGTTGTTGCCCGAGGTATTGGACCGAAAAGTAAAGTAGAGCTGAGGAATTTTTTTTATATAAATTTATAAATCTAGCGACTAATTTAAAATATAGTTTTAGTGTCAGCCTTGTTGCGACTGCATATCTTCTTAGGATTGTCGACGTGGGTAGAGTGTCTTTGCTGCATCATTTCCTGCTTGTGTTTGATCACATTCAAAATCAAGTCCTCATTGAGCACCTCTATCATTTCGCTAGGTAATTACTGGGGCAGTACCGAAAGGTATTAGGTTCTGTCTCAATGGGATCTTTCAGAGCCTAGATGTAATCGGCTAACGGTCATCAGGTGAACTTTAAAGACTAGGGAGTCCCAGGGAATACTCTCTACCTAGAGGTCCAGTTTTTTCACAACTTGTGCTATCCAGTATATCACAATAAGCATAGCAGAATTGTATTGCAGACGGTGAGCACTCAGCTGTAACCGTGCTTTGATTACTACCTGCAGTATAAAATTTGAAGTCTTTTAATACCCTTGAAGCGTCTATTGCTGATAATTTTACAGATTCTTGAAATTGAAGACTGTTGGAAAACCATTTTGCTAGACATGGGTAAACTTGGCGTTCCTGAAAAATTAGAAAGTGCGACTCTCACAAAGAGCTCGGCGAGAAAGTCTCTGGAGCCTCTGCATAGATGCTCTGCTATTACCGTTGCACTGCTTCAAAAGGACATTTCAGTTGATGAGCCCATCAAATCCCGATTCTTGTCCACCCACTTTCAGATCCACTGCCTCGTAAAGAATTATTATTGTTAAAAATATGCATACCTTAGCTGAGCTATTAAATGCATTCGCAAAAAATCTTTCGGACTTAAGTAATTCACTTCATAAAGACCTTCCAAAGGCCGTATCAGATGCTTACAGTCTGTGCCAAAATCAGCAGCTACACCTTTCTGTAGTGAATGCCCCAACTGCCACAATGCACCATTGCACACCGACTGGTAACTGCTCTGGTAAATGCTCTGGCTCCCTAGCAAGTACAGCATAAATTTAAAGCTCCTGCGATTCTGCCTTAGATCCTTACATAGGCTTGCTCTGGCTTGCTATTTGTGGTCCTTTATTGATAGGCTTTGCATTTCGCGACATTTCTTCGTTCATGCAGAGTCATTTTGTGAGTACATGTATCTCCGTCTGTAACTCCACAAAGTCATAAAGACCACGTGGGTGTAACGAAGGAGAGTTTTGTATGGCTCACTCACAGCCTAAGCGCCTTTTTGTACGCATTCGGTAGCCCACGGACTTCGTCTCACACAACAAAGAGAAAGTGGAAAGCAAAGCAGAGTCAGGAAAGCAGTTGAGGTAGTGATTAGCATAGAAGTAGCAGCTCAGGACCGCTAAAAACGATGTGCTGTAGTCGTCAGTAGAAGAGTAGCTGTCGTTGCCTAGGAATTGTGGAAGTGAGTTCCACAGTCTGGAACCTGCAGAGCTAAAGCTTCGGTCGCCAACGGTCTTTAAGCGGAGGAATGGGCTCTTATAGTCTCCAATAGTTGAAAACGTGCCTTCAGTTTGCATTTCCTCGAAACCTGTGTTTCAATAATGACTAATATCGTACCGTCGCCCAACTTGATGACTTTAAAAAGAATTGAAGAGCCCAACCTGCTCTGAACAGCATTTACTCCGTCAGTGCGAATAGTCTCAGGTGTGTTTATTCATGCTCAGTTTTGCTAGTCATTACTAATTTTTTATCGACCTGCTTCCTATTCAGCTTATTTCCAGTGATTAAAATTGACTAAATATTAGGCTTACAAAGGTATTGAGCTGCTATAATCTTAAAACGTAAATATTGCTCGCAATGTTGCTATTGCATTTTTAAAGTTTTTAGGAAAGCTTTCTGTTGATTTATGAGATCCTTGTTTTTCATTGGTGCTGTGCTATGAAAGAATATTTTTCTAAGTCGGGAAAAGTGTAAAGACGAGCCTTTAACTGCATAAATAATGTAATCAGCATGCAGTCTTCTCTCTCAGTATGTCAAATGAGTGTACACTAAACAAGATTTTCACTGTATAGAATTTTGAAATATACTTTTTGAATCAGGCACTTGGCAAGGGTTGGCAGATATGTACATTTCTCTTAAAACCTACTTCATCAGTAGCAATATCTCAGAGTAGCAATACAGATAGCCCTGCATCAGAGCAGCAGTCTATCGCCTCGACAATTTTGTAAGCTGCACTCTTGAAGCAAGTCGTATCCGTTGCAGACTGCACAGCCGCAATAAGTTGCTCTGGAAAAACCGTCACCTAAAATCTCGCACCTATAAGCCAGACCAAAATACTACAACCCTGTACATACACTGAAGCCAAGTACAGGATATCAACTAAATTGTTAAACCCTGGCTTTCCGAAGTTTATATTGAATTTACCAATTTCACCATATAAGGCATTAATCGTTGACGATTAGGATCATCATCCAGAACGCCTGCAGCTGTACTATATTGGTCACCTTATCGGTGACATTTTCATCTTGATTAATCAGCTAGGTCAATTCTCGGTGCCACCATTAACTGAGTTCTTAAGTTCCTGATTGCTAGTAAACTCAGTGTTACTCGAACTAGACTAAAAGCTACCAGTGATGATCATAGTTCCAAAAGACTACCACCAAGCTATCTAGGCTTTCACTTCTATGCGGATGACACTCACTTGTACCTTTGCTTTGAACCCTCCCAGCCTTCGAGCACCTCAAATTCTCTAAACTCACTAGCTGCATGCATTGATGACATCCGCACATGGATGGCAGCAAATTTTCTAAAACTTAACTCTGATAAAAATAACTTACTAGTTATGGGCAAACCCAGTGTGATCCAGAGATTGGAAAGGCTGACTCTCAAAATTGGCTCTGCCAGCATATCTCCAGTTGAATCAGCTCGAAATCTATGTGTTATATTCCGAAGCGACCTCTCGTTAGACGACCATATCACCTCCACAGTCAAATCCGCCTATTTTCAGCTTCATAACATTGCTAAAATTTAGGCTTGTTGAGATAAAAATACTACGTCAAAGTTGGTCCATGCATTCGTGACATCCCGTCTCGACTTCTGAAACTCACTGCTTACTGGCCTACCGGCATGTGCGATCAGGCGATTGCAGCTGGTGCAAAACTCTGCAGCTAGGCTTGTCTGTCGTGAGCTACGCAGTGGCCACATTACTCCACTTCTCGCCGACCAGCACTGGCTACCTGTCAAGCAACGGATTGACTTTAAGGTTTTGTCGCTCAATTTTAGGTCCCTTCATCCTATGGCTTCAGCCTATCTGTCAGATATACTACCCCATCAGGCCAAGCATCGTACCACCAGCTTTTCGGAATCCGACAGTCTAGAAATACCTAATACAAACCTTAAATCCTTTGGAGACCGTGCATTTAGTTCATATGCTCCCAAAGCCTCGAACTGCCTCCCGACCTGCATAAGAACATTCCCTGACCTGACCACATTTAAAAGGAACCTAAAAACACACCTTTTTAGGACAGCATTAAGTGGGTCCCTGTGATTGGTCCTTGTTGTGCTTATGTGTGCTGACACTGTGCATGCTGCCACTAACCACATTTGCATGCTGACCTTGTGCATGTCACCCCTAACCATATTATTCATTTCGTTTGTTTCTCAAGCATGATTTTACTAACCATTCAATTGCATTTCACTTTACAGCAAATGTAAAGCGCTTAGAGAGAGATTAAGTTCTCTGAGGGCGCTTTATCAAGTGAATTATTACTATTAGTATTATTAAGCTCTCCGAAATGTATTTACCATCTGAAACCAAATGAATGACCTGAACTATATAGGTGTCCTACAAATCAATTTGATCTTGATTAGCTGTTAGCACTATCCGTGGCGATATTGGGGTTCTAAATTTTCCCACAATCGCCTCAAGTTCAGAACAGCATTCACCTCCAGTTAGTTTAAGATGATCTAAGCACTGCTAATTTTTTTTCGAAGATAGTGGCAGATTTTTTCTCTGATGTTAAGTTAGGTATAGAAAGCATCCAAGTTTCAGTCTAAACACCGGGACTTCTTCAGCATTTCGTCCTTTGTTAGCAACCCAAGCGAAAGGCATGTGCAGTAAGACGTTCATCAATAAAGTCATAAACAATGAAAATTGGTCAAAACAATTACTGATGATCCCGGGGAACTATGCAAAACTTCTGAAACTAAGTATTACAAACACGCTATAGCATCCCCTAAGAGAAGACCTTCGGCCAGGTATTCAGCCCTCCTAACCATGCTAGTCCTTGCCGACGCTGGACAAATACTTATGAAGCTCCGAATGCCTCCACTCCAAGCTCGTCTAGTGAGTCGGATATACTGCCTCAACATCTATGCAGGTTTTCCAAAGGCAGCAGAGCGCGAATGTAAGTAAGAGCACACACACTGTACTATAGTCAAGTGTTTAAGTTTAAGCTTGCAGCCGCACCACTGTGAGGCAACACACTGATTCTGAAGGAGTTCTTGAACTTGCTGAGGCATTTCAAAGTTTTTTTGAGCTTCAATAAAATTAGAAATCCAGCACCTGAATCTCAGCCAAACCCCTAAATCCGTTCTGGGTTCTTTGCTGATCTCTATTTAAAGTGAAATTCTGGATAACTGATTCAAACCGACCATATCAGCTATAAATTTAATGCTGATCGTTGTCCATTGTATCTGTCCTTTACCCTGCCCCCATAAGTTGCTGCCATGAATGATGAAACTGAATGCTGGCCTTTCAGATATTGTACCGTGGATGATAGCAAATTTCCGCAAGCAAAACCATGATGAATTCAAACTGCTACTCATAAGTCACCCCGAGTGCATGGCTGGATTAGGAGACTGTGTGTTCCTCACAGGTAACGGTGTTGTGCAGCCGTCACAGTGCACTCAAAATGTATGCTTCGTCATTGGCAATTGCCTATATTCTGAAAGTTTCAATAAGAAGACTGCCACCACAGCTAGCAATCCCGTCCAATTGCTCTCTAAGATTAGGCACCTTCGGCCAAGGTTGCTTACGAAAAACTCAACAAGCTCTATGGTTACATTTAGGCTAGATAGTTGCATTTCTGTTTTGGGTGGCTACCGAAAAAAGCCTTAGGCCACAACATCTTGCAATGATTATGGCTACAAGCAAGGATGATGCTAGAGGGTGTAAGGGGCCCCTACAGATGATCAGCTACACTACCTGCCCCCTATTTCCTACTTCTACCAAAACTCACCACAGACGACATTTTGTCTTATTTAGCCTTAATAAGCATGGTCAGTGTTCGTGTTAAATGAACGCTGCGGTTTGGTCTATAATCGCTCATTACTTACGGGCCAAACCCATCGGAGATAAATATTTTACAGATTTGCCTTTGGAGGAAAATATTTACTCTGCAACTGGACGCAAGGTTAGTTCACAAATCGCGGAAGTTCAGCCACATTTTTTTGAAGACTTCCAGTCGATCAACGGATACAGAACTAGTGTTGTTACATGGACCCTCATGGCCCGCCGTGGCTTGGTTCCGTCATATCAAATTGAACAGCTTTAGCTTCAGCCTTCCTGTACCCTCTGGTCCTTTATGGGTGATAATTCAGCTGTTTGCTGTTACGCTGCCTAAAGACCATTGGCGACGGGAGCATTTGCTTTGCAGTTCCCAGACTACTGATCTCACTACGCCACGGCATCCGTTTTCCTTCTTCTGAATTGGGCACAGCCTGTCTAGACATCCTGAGCAGCTACTACCATGCTACTCACTACCTCAGATGCTCTCCTTACCAAGCTCTACTTTTCATTTTCTGTTTGTTGCCTGAGATACAGTTTGCAGGCTACCGAATACGTACCGAAAGACGCTTAGGCTTTGATCGTGCTATACATATCACCCACTTAATATATACGGCTTTGAAGAGTTACAGACAGAGATATATTACGCTACAGAATTCTGGGTATACAGAATTTTGCCTAGCACCTTGAGAGTAACAGTAACAACTGTGGTTTAGATTCATATGTCAAAGAGAAATTGTTGCAGCTTTCAGGAGTTCAAGGCCACTCGGATGGCCATATATATATATATATATATATATATATATGCATATATATATATATATATATATGCATATATATATATATATATATGTGCATATATATATATATATATATGCATATATTAGGGCACCTTAACCTTTGGATGATGACGAGCTGCATAGGAAGTCTCCTAAAAGAAAATTTCAAGCATGCAGTAGTGGGTGGTCAAAGCCGAAACCCAAATGTAGATATACAAATTTTTCTTAATGCTTGCATATCGCATTTAAGAAAGAGTAAAAAGTTACTGATTACTTGAGCAGGTTTAGCATTGCAAAAAAGGAGCTTGCTTTAATTGTCATTTAGCTTTGAGGATTGTTGGTTGGCATGCTCGATCTAATGTCTAAAATGTAAGATTTCTTGCTGCTAAGCACCACACTTAAAACAGCTTAGCATAGCGAGGTCATCTGGAAATGTTCGGCTAGAGAACCTAGGTGGTTAGAGAGATTCTGAACAAATGCACCAGGACGTGCCTGCTTGGTTTTTAGTGGGCATACCCCCTTGACCGCCTGAGGGCCGCCATCATCGAAGTCTGACTTACGTACGGGAAATTCTTGAAACAACTGGAGAGGAGCTATTGCAACTCGTACGGGAGGCCGCGAAGTAAATACAAACCTCACGGACCTCTATTAATACTGCTATGCACATGTACTAGCCAAGGCACGCTCTTTCAGGATGTCAGAAAAGGCTCAATGATGGTTCGTGTGCATACTCATGACCACTTCTGTCAAAATTTTTACAAGAAAGTAAACCGTAACACCATCGTAACCAGAGAAATAAGTAACCATAGAATAATTGCTATTTAGTATCGGGATGGATCTGCCATGTGGCTTTGAACTCAGAAACAGGGATTTTGTATCGCTGATAGTCCTTTATGCACTGACTTAGCCAAATTTGTTATTTCCGGCATGCATATTAATATACCCATTCTCATAATATTCTTATGACTAGCCCTCAGGACAAGATGACGTGATCCATAGCTCAGATGTAATCCTCAACGAGCCTTCGACCGCCTGTGGCTTTTTTATATCTCGGTTTCATTTTCCTGAGTATTTTGTGAGACGAATTGTACATTTATCTTGGATGACCTTTGAACTTAAGCGTGTGCAAACGGAAGAGTGTAGTGAGTGCTATGAGGAAATCGTGGATTATGATTGTAATAAATATATACGACATACAAAGGTGTGCGGACGAGTTCCTGAGTTGTACAAATAGATGCGAGTCTTTGTCTTTCTGCCTCTTTGAATGTTATCGAGGTGTACATGGACCGACATGCAAACCATACATTTTGTGCTACCTTAACTGAAATATTCTTAGAAATTGCTACAGTAAATTGAGCGGTGTCCTGTAAAGTTGCAGTCAGTAGTGCAGCACGATATTGATGGTGATTTGGACACACAGTGTAAGCATTGGCTCCATGCTCACAGTGAGCCAGCAGCAGCCACTTTTTCTCTTAGTTGGAATGCTTAAATACGGCTTGTTCTAGCTGGCCGGGGCCAAGTGACTCCAGGTACACCCGGTGCGTAACTCTTGCCCGAGGTAGCTGATGATGCTATGATTTATCCCCTATCGGACCCAAAGCAGCTCATTACGAGGGCCTAAAAATAGTTGCCCCGTGGCAACTCATTGAATGTACGGCTATAGAGGTAGAGGTATAGGTATCTCGGTGTGAGCACTTATTAAGCCCCCCTGCACTATTATGTGGCTTCGGGAGAATTTTCAGCAGTTGGAACTGCCGGTCTGCACTACAGGTAAAATTTAATCCGGCAACAGATTTCCATTTTAGTCAGCTTTATACTGTCGAGTTGTTATTCGAAATCATGCCATTCGCTAGTCCTCTTCTCTTACATAAACGTGACCAAAGTGAGTGGAATAGAATTTGATGTCCTGCGGAAACTAGAATCCAGCATAGCAAATCGCAGTTTGCACACAATATCCTTTAGTTAACCGATTGTATAAAGATACAATTTCTGCACTTCTTTGCTAAGATGCTAGCGGCATTCGTTCATCTGATTGCCAACAATTGGTGATTGCCAATCAAGTTGTAAGACAGTTTACCAGCTCGATGGCAGCGAACTTTGCTGAAGTAAAACTAATCTAGGTGCCTCAATCACGGTATATTGTGTTCAGATCAGTAAAATCAAGCTGCATACCACCCAATTAAAGACGTTGCATGCTTAACAATCCCTCATGCAACTGAGTTGTGGACATAATCTTCGAAGACGCAGGTTAGGCAGAGGTAGTGAGCGGCAGCTTGCTAGAATGGCCAGATTTTAACGACCGAAATATTATTTGTGGTTCTTGAATTAATAATGATTGGACTCTCCCATTGAATAATCTTTTGTTAGCTGGCACAGACGCCGGAATAATGCAATAGTCTCACAGCTGTACTCTAAAGCTTTGCTTCAGGCAGGAAGTGAGCTAGAGGCGTTGAAACTGACGATTGTTGCGACCAAGGCTAGCATTAGTTTGCAATTCTGTACCTGGCATTCAGAGCTTTACCTGGCATCTCTGAGACCCTAGGTGAAAGTATCATTATCTAAGCCACTATAGCAAGGTAAAGTAAACACTGAACTGAGCCTGCGAGGCACATATGACAACATTTCACGATTGCAGAGGTGTCGCTAAACCCAGAGAGCCTTGACAAGTGGACATTCGTTTTTTATAGTTATCAGTCACAGGGTCTTCTCGTGGCTCCGAGCAGCACACACGAGGCTGTGATTGGCAAAAGATGAGCACACAAGTGAGCTACATTGCAGGGTGGCTGTGCAAACTCTCGGTATGCCTTGGAATTACTGTACAGCTAGCTATCCACGTTAGTGGCACACTACGTAGGGCGGTTGCATTTCACGACCTCGGCCCCGAGGTCACGGGCTTAAATCCTGTGGTGGACGACCCTGTATCGCCACTCCAATCGGTGGTGATAGCCATCAAGGCTCTTTTGTCGCTATACAAAAGAGGCTGTTAAATCAGCTGTTTTTCATTTTATTTACGAATTGGTAGCCAGTTGCAACCGAGCTTTAGGATACAGCCGTCATGATCTAGTGTGCTATACTGACACACTATTAGTAGGCCATAACGACGATGTGCAAACATTCTCTGCATAAGAGTGCAGAGGTAACAAAGCAGAAGTTCAACTAAATGCCACAATCCAATGCAATATACGCATATTAGACTAAAGTTAGCTGGGCATTGGCACTGACAAACTTAAATTCCGAATGAATATTGTATGCCTCTATCAAGTTTACGTAACCGGAAAATTTCATGTCATTCTGTGCCCGAGCACCCGTGCGAGTCGGCTGCTAAGAAGCAATCATGTACAGCAATCTACCTTAATAACCTACAATCCATTGTGGCCGCCTCAAATCCACCAGAAATTAGCAATCCGCCACAATTCTCATTTCGCTTTGCATCTCAGTGTAAGTATGCATACTTTCAATCTTTAACCTATAATGCACATGTACCTTATATACCTTCAATCATGGCCAACGCCTACCAAATGACGAAAATGGCCAGTGATATAATGGCAATCTACCATGATCCTCACTCAAATGCATTTCCGTCTTCGACTCCACGAAGCCGCAAACACTATGTGAGTGTTATGCAAGAGAGTTTTCCATAGCACACTCACAGCCTAAGCGACTTTCTAAACCCATTCGGCAGCCAACCGACTTCATTTAATGTAACAAAGAGAGAGTGGAAGCATTGGGGAGTGAAATCACTAGCCAGTGGCTTGCTGATTCATCGTTTACATATCCCAGCACAAAGTATTTGAAACTCTGCTTTCTCGTCTACCGGCCAGTGCAATCAGGTACTTTAAGATGGTGCAAGAATCAGATTCTAGGCTTGTCTGTCATGAGGGTTGAAGCTGCCACATCACAACACTTCTAGTACACCTGCACTGGCGCTCAGTCGACAACTAATTTAATTGAAGGTTATGTCGTTCAATTTCAGGTCCCTTCATTCCTTAGCTTCAGCCTACCTGTCAGATCTGCTCTGCTACCAGGCTAAGTACAGTACCACCCGCTTTTCGGAATCTAATCGCTTACCTATACCTCGTACGAACCTAAATTCTTGTTAGGCCTCGTCTTTAGTTCGTATCGTCTTTATGCTTGGAACTCAATTTCGACTGGCATCGTGACATCACTGAATGCACCACATTTTACAAAAAAGCTAAAAACGCATCTATTTATCTCACGATTTAGTTGGTCCTAGTAATTCGTTCTTTGTGTTCTTATTAGTGTTGATATTGGGCTTGCTGTAACAAATGATATTTGTATGCCGACCCTGTGGCTGTCACTTAGGCTCGCTGTCATTGAGACTGCTACCAGCATCCCTTCGGTCATGCTTAATTTTCAGAAAATACACAGTCCTAGAGAGAGATTAAGATATGTGATTGTGTTATTGAAATCTAGCATTATCATTATCATTTGTAGTATTATGATTATTCTTTTGCAATCGGCCTAAGCCTGGTACTTATCGGCTTTTGCAGGCCTGAAGCTGTACATATCACATAGCCTTGGATAGATTTCCGTGGTCGGTGAGTTTTAAAGTCACACGACTAAGATTTAATGATCTAAGGGTGCTTTACAAGTAGCCTATAATAACTGTCATTATTATCCCGCATATTAATAATAATAATAATTCACTTGATAAAGTGCCCTCAGAGAACTTAATCTCTCTCTAGGCGCTTTAGATTTGCTGTAAAGTGAAATGCAATTGAATGGTAAGTAAAATCATGCTTGAAAAAAAAGGAAATGAATAATATGGTTAGGGGTGACATGCACAGGGTCAGCATGCAAATGTGGGTAGTGGCAGCATGCACAGTGTCATCACGCATAAGCACAACAAGGACCAATCACAGGGACCCACTAAATGCTGTCTTAAAAAGGTGTGTTTTTAGGTTCCTTTTAAATGTGGTCAGGTCAGGGGATGTTCTGATGCAGGTCGGGAGGCAGTTCCAGGCTTTGGGAGCATATGAACTAAATGCACGGTCTCCAAAGGATTTAATGTTTGTATTAGGTATTTCTAGACTCTTGGATTCCGAAAAGCGGGTGGTACGATGCTTGGCCTGATGGGGTAGTATATCTGACAGATAGGCTGGAGCCATGGAATGAAGGGACCTAAAAGTGAGCGACAAAACCGTGAAGTCAATCCGTTGCTTGACTGGTAGCCAGTGCAGGTCGGCGAGAAGTGGAGTAATGTGGCCACTGCGACGCTCACGACAGAATATTTATACTGACATATTGTCTAAGCAAGTCACAAATAATTTATTCCTATCATTTTCTGAGTAAAAAATTGCATCTAGGTTATGAAAAGACCCACAATCTGACATGCAACTAACTTAATAGCTGGCAATAAATTTATTTTTTACAACTAGAGGTTAACATGACTTTATTCAAGTTCGTGATCCCCTAATAAATGGTCGGTCAACCAAGATCAGTTGGGCATTCAATTAGGGTTTGAAAATATATGCAAGCACTTAGCAGCCGGATCTCTCTGGACTGTTTGATGCAAGCGATGTGAGGTACACCTTCCCGCACCTCTGCAACCTTAATGCTCGTGAGGCAGCAGAGGACCGCTGCTAAATACGTATCCTCCTTCGGCATCTCCCCAGCATGTACTAATCTGATAACGCATTTCTATCTCTGCTAACTTTGGAATTCAGACTTTCTTAAACATGAATGCTGAAGCTCAGCTAGTTAATTTATATGTGACATCATGTTCATAATTATGCCATTATTTGCAAATCAGCCTTAATATGCAATCAGTCGCTCAAAGTTCACGTAAAAACTCGGTGGGTAAAGCTTTTGGTAAGATATGCCACGACTATCACATTCCTGATATTATCTGCCTCCCGAGCAAGCAGCAAATCAAACTCAATAAATTATGAACTACTTGTAGGTTTCTTTATTCTCTGGTTTCCGCATACCGCCAACAACCGTTACTTTGGCTAGGCCATGTATATAGTATAACTTCTCTGAAATAATCTAAATCAAGCTGTTTCGTTGCACTTCTAATACGTCTCATACCATTAAAGAATTGTCTACCCTCATTATTTATCCGCTGATGCCCAAAACTCATTGTCCTTTGAGGTCATCCAATCATCTTACTCCGCGACATTAAAAAAAAAATAAAAATTCGTCGATTTCTCGCAAAATCGGCTCTTCCTTCGCCTATTATTTTTTTGTTTTTCTATTTGTCCTAAAACTTTGCATATTAATAATAAAATCAATTGATACGATTCCTTTTCAGCTTAGGTAAAGTCTTTCGAAAAAAATTTTGCTGTTTTGGGCTTCATGTGAATTTTCGTTTCAACGTGAATATTAACGAACGAGTCCATTGTCATGGTTTGAGTGGTCTTTATTGCTGCGAATAAAGAAACTACGTCTATTGGCTCTGCACCAAAAATTCATTTTATAGCTTCTTGAGGCCAGTTACTATAATTTTTGCGACAAGTTGGCAAGGAGAGGCACCATTGCGAGTAAATATTACAACCACACAACGGCGTCTTCAGCGACAGCCCTTCGCTTCATGTGTTCAGACGTTTTCAAAATTCGAACTTTGCTTGATTTGAAATGACCTATCACCTATGGATCCGTCTTAATCTCGACGATATTCTATAGCCCGAAGAGGGGAGCTAAACTATAGCCTGATCTGTGAGCACAACTCACAGAGGAGCCTTTTAAAAATACTTTGGTTTATAAAACGCGACTGCGACTAAAAGTATTCATCTTACAATTCCCGTCTTTTTCGCCTTATATTCAGTCGGGCAGTCAACTGAATATACGATAATCAGCACTCAGCCGTTCTCTATACGAGTACACAAATACTCGGTAACCCTTTTAAGGTGCAATGTCGTCATTAGTCGATACCAACTGGCTAGGTTTCTTAGGCAGGTAAGAAAAAACCACTCTGCATCCAACATTGACCCTATCAACATCTCATTTAGGAAAGCGTCTGCTGCAAGTTTAAAGCACTGACTAGCGGTCATTATGGAAGTAGCTCATTTACTGGGCCTCAACAAGATGCGAAATGTTGGCAAGTGACCGTTACTAAGGTTCAGTTTAACTTCAAAGGGGCAGCGTCTGCTGGGCCGGCTACATGCTGACTAGTCCACAACCATTTAATCAGCATCGCCCAGCCATTAGACAGCCTTTGTAGTAATTCCGTCTTTTATATGTCCGCTTGCTAAAAATTAGCGGCGTTCTGCTGACAGAAGCGTGGACGACGCCCTGTTGTTTCCCTAGCAGTTTCTGAGACACCCAAGCCGAGTTATCATTCTTACGGTCCATGCTGTCTGACAAAGTTGATGACTGGTTTGCTACAGTTGTTTGTGAATCGTTTGGCTATAGGATATGGGGTTTTTGCATTTTATCTGTTGAAGCAGTTCCTCAGCAGTTTCAAGGTCCTCATCAAAGACCACGGCTTTCAATGTCGTGGTATACTGAAGTTCTCGTGCCTTTCTAACATTGTTTACAGAGAAGTGTTCGCCGTTCCTCACTAGAATATTTGTGTCTGGCGTGTTGTTACTATTTGCACGAGGCCTCAAAACTCACGCATACAACCCTAGCAAGCCAGATCCGCTTATATCTTGGCTGTCACGGTACCTTTTCTTCAGTCAATCGCGTTAACCATACGATATGTACGTGAGATGAATCTTGTCAATCTGCAAGCATATTCGACCGACAGTCTCGATACCCTCACTTATGCAGAGACCATGGCACGTAGAGCATACATGCACGCTACTTGTTGCCCATCCTGAGCATGCTCTAGTACAGGGGTGTCCAACACGTGGCCCGCGGGCCACAACCCGGCTAGCCGAGGTCTTCTATGCGGCCCGCAACGTTATCCCAAAAATATGTGTCACTCCATGTTTTTCGTTAATTTTTAATCATTACAAACGGCGATATAAGGCGCTGTGATGTACTTCACACGCGCTTGAAGCCTGAAGGTGTCCGAATGGCGATTTTCGCGTGAAGGTAAAACAATCGATTTATTTTGCTAGCCTTCATGTGAACATTTTGGCGTGAAGGGGTAATATATTTGTGCTGCAGCGGCGCCATTACGATCACATTTATAACGCCTCCGCAAGCGGAATTAACTGTTTCACACTGTGAAACAGGAAAAAGAGCCGTTTCTCAGCTGCTACTGCACGAGCTGGAATCAGTCAGGTAGGTTTTTCAAAAAACGCGTATTGCTGTGATACAATATAAATTAATCGATTCGTAACTGATCTGTTTTTTATTTCACAGAGAAAAATGGCGGCGAATGTGAATACTAGCAAAAACGAAAAATTGAAGCAGAAGGAAGACTTTTCAAAGCATCTTGGATTGTTGACTAATTTGTAATGTAACGCTTCGGTAGGATAGTGTGCCAAATATGCCAAGAAACAATTGCTGTTGCAAAGAAGTACAATGTAATGCGACATTTTTCAACGAAGCATGGCCACAGGTAAAACAGCCTGACCGGTCAACTTCGAATTGACCGCGTGAACTCGTTGAAACAGAGCGTCATCGGACAGCAGTCATTTTTACAGCAGTCAGCAAAAAGTCTGAGGTTTCAACCAAAGTAAGTTTTTTAATAGCTGAAGCTATAGCTATGCGGGGGGAAGCATTTTCCGATAGTGAATTTTTTAAGGAATGCCTCAGGCTGTTGACTGGTGTCGGTCCAGAAATGAAGTCAGAAGTAGAGAAAGTCAGTCTTTCTCATCAACTGGTTGCGAGAAGAGTTAACGAGCTCACATCCAACATAGGTGAAAGTCTCACTAAAAGACTTGCTGAATTCGAATTCTATTCTCTTGCGCTCGACAAAAGCACGGACAATAGCGATACGGCTCAACTGTCGGTGTTTGTAGGCGGAATAACAGGAAAGTTTTTCATTATTGAAGAACTGATGGATATATCTTCAATGAAAGGCACTACAACGGGGAGGGATATATTGGATTAGGTTAAGAGGGTCTTCACAAAATTTAATCTTCCTGAAAATAAATTGATTGGTTTAACCACAGACGGAGCCCCTTCAATGACAGGTAGATACAATGGATTTGTATCTTTAATGGTAAAATTAGTACCTCGCAAAATTGTCAGTCATCACTGCATCATCCACCAAGAACAGTTATGAGCAAAGGTCTTGAGCATGCAACATGTAATGGACAATGTAGTTTCAACAGTCAATGTGATAAGGTCTCGTGTGCTAAACCACAGAAAATATCAGGCTTTCCTTGAAGAGTTGGGATCAGATCATTGTGATGTTATTTATTTCTGCTAAGTCCGTTGGCTAAGTAGGGCAATCACGTTAGCCAGGTTTTTGTCACTTCGGGACGAAATAAAAACATTCATGACAGAAAAGGGAAAATATCTTGGCATCCTTGATGACCAGCGGTGGTTAAATGACTTGGCTTTTTTGGTCGACATGACCAAACATCGTGCATATCTTAATTTCAAACTCAAGGTAAGGATCAACTGGTCCATACAATGTATGAGGGTGTTGTCGCGTTTGTGCAAAAGCTGAAACTTTTCGGAAACACTTAGATCAGAGGAAACTGTTACATTTCACAACACTAGCAACGAGATCGCCTGAAACGCTGGCTCATATGAAGTACTCCACTCTGGTTAGCAAACTTGTTGATGAATTCGAAGAGAAGTTTCAGGATTTCCAAAAAACATGTGGATGACATGAACATGATTAGTAATCCATTTAATATCGATCCCTCTGATGCACCTGATGAATTTCAATTCGAACTAATCGACATTCATGATGACAGCAATTTAAAAACTGCTTATGATCAGCATGACCTTGTTACCTTTTACAAGCAGTATATTTCATCAGAGTCTATTTTCTAACCTAGCCAAACATGTTCGCAGGTATATTGCACTTCTTTGCAGCACATATTGCTGTGAACAGCTTTATTCCAGACTGAAAAAATGTGAAAACAAAGATTCGATCAGTTCTCACAGATGAACATTTACCAGGAATCCTTAAAATAGCCACATCCACTGTTGCAGCAGATGTCGCCTTTTTATGCAAACAGAAACAATGCCAAATATCTCATGGATGCCTGAAGTGAAGAAGACATTGAATACCTGTGGAATTTAATTAATCCAAAGAAATTAATATTATGTGAGTCCTTGTCATGTAATTTTGTAAGTTTTATAAGTTTCTGTTTTCATGTTATTAAAATAAAAATCAAAAAGTAAATGATTGGCCATAATATCTATCAAATTATTTTCCAGGACACATGATTACATTTTTATTATTTATTATTTTTAATTATAATTATGCTAAAATATTATTGTATTCCGGTTTATTTATAGGTAAACTAGTAATAGTCATACTAAATTACGATTTTATTTTCTGATGCGGTAAACTACGCCAATTTACATGTGGCCCCTGGACCTTTTAAATTTTTGAAATGTGGCCCCAACGTATAAAGGCTGGACACCCCTGCTCTAGAACATTTTATTCGTGTAGAGAGTCGCTGAGATTCCTCTAAATTTAAGCGGAGCTTCAAGAGATGCGCTGGTTAAGCCTAGGATTAAATGCCGCCATAAAAAGTATAAGTCTGAGTCCGGTGTAGTCATTAAAAAATTTTTGATTATACTCCAGGTAGCTAATAAAAGCCAGTGCCTCGTTGAAGAGGTTCCGTAACTGAGCGTTGGCTGATCATTGCAGCTTCGTAGCTAGCACATGTGAGACACACCTGTGGTCCGTTCCCCAGCAGTGCCCGTTCCTGCACCGGACGTCGCCCAGACTTACGTATGAAAACTTGAAAGGGCTCCTGACACAGGCTCTCCTACATAATGGCGTAATGCGGATTGGCGACTACCGCCGTAGGAGGTGTGCTTTAGCAATTAAAGCAGAAAGGAATGCCAGTAGTTATCTGACGGCTGGTGCTCCGAAACACTTTCCGTTGGCAGGGAAACCGCTGCTGCATGGTCAGCCACTGAGGCCGGCCCCACCAAGTGGGGCAGCCAGAACAGATTTCACCACACAGTGCGACCAAGGCCGAGTGCTCAGCACTCCCTGCACTCTGGTTCCTAAATCTCGATTGGGCTGCCGCTCGGCGTGTTGACCTGGCACTGCAATTCAGCCTTGTTGGTTTAGCAGATTCTACCAAAGTTCACGTTTACTCCACGGTCTGTAGTTCTTTGCGGCGACTCGAGTCCCGGGTACGTGTTGCTTAAACTCGTGACTACGAGTGAGAAACCTCTGTGCTTGCAAAGAGGACGGTAGAAGTGATTGGGGCTGGTGTAACCAAATGATGAAAGGTGCTTGCCTCGACAAAGGCCGAATGCGATGTATTTGATGACCGAAGTTGTGAGCTCCCACATTGGCATACGCAAAGTACCTCAATAGAGATTAAGTTCTCTTAATGCACTATCCAAATGAATTATCTTTGTGTACAATAGGTACAACCATATATATTTCTACGGTCCACTAACCTGAGGCTGTTGGTAGACGCTCCAGCAAGCTTCGGGGTCACCGAACCGAGCCGAGGGCTCGGTTTGGTGACCCCCATACCTTTCACCTCAGGCCAGGATTAGGACTATTTGCTCATCCGCGGCAGTTCGGCTGGAGTTCTCATGGTTGTTCTCACGCCTACTGCTGCTAACAACTGTTCAGGTCAAGTAGCTCTTGTAGTTGGAGTGTATGCCGGCTCCTCTGATGAGCTTGTGATGTGGCATGGACACAGGCCGGTAATCCACTGGTGGCCAGATGGTGGATTCACCATCAGGATCAGCTGATGCACAGTTGTGATCCTCGATGAATCATTAGGGTCAACCAGGGAACTGGAGCAGTCGAGGAGAGGAGAGTCGAGTGGTAGTTGGGGGGTGAATGAAGCCCTGCTTCCTTCGGCTCTGTGCCTCGTGCAATAAACTGTTGGCGTTGTTCATCAGCTTGTTCATGGCTCTCTGATGTGCGAACCAAACTACAGCCCTCACTTTATAGCCGATGCTATCACTGGACAAAGGCACAGGTAGCTGACGAACTAAGGGCGACGTCCTTATTGAACTGCGTCAATGCTCTCAACTTGCCTGCTTACTAACACCGACGTGCCTACTTCTTAAAACCTGCATACCTGCGAATCAGGAAAGTTGTATGGATGATTTTGTCCGGCGAGAAACTGCCAAACAACTGAAAAGCATGAAATAGGCTTTTGCTCACAAAACGCTGTGAAGTCCAAAATTTACCTAAAAAGTATGTCTTTCCATGCCAGCAAGTGATCATTCGAAACCATGATTTCACAGAACTTTGCTGGCTGTACTGTAATTAGAGCTGAATATCTAGTAAAAAAGTATTAATTAAAAGAGCCTGGCAAACAAGTATGACTAATGATTAAGTTAATTTTTCAGACTTTCCACACAACATAGGATCCTGGCCGACCACTTAGCATGTTGATGCTTTTTGTCAAGTAAAGAACGACGATACTAGCAAAACGGTAATACACAATTTCGTGATTTACTTAAGTCTTACATGGCAGTTACAATATCACAATAGTTATAATAATACTAACAATTATGACAACCTAATAATTATGCATTTAGAGTGCACCCTCTGAGAACTAAATGCATTTTAGGCACTTTAAACAGGTAGTGCACGAAGCATAATCAAATAATTAGTGTTAGCCTACACCATACCAACAGGAGTATCGTGATTTGAGATGGCATGCCCAGTGTCACAACATCAATATGTTTAGTGGTTGTATGTGCAGTGGCCAAAAACATAACCACAGCAAAAACATTGACAAGGAGTTACTAAATGCTTTGATAATCTGGTGTGCCTTTAAGCGACTTTGAATGTTCTTAAGTTAGGGGACGTCATGACGTCATTTGTGAGTAAGTACAAGGCTTTGAAAGCACATGAAATACATGCACCACAGCCAAAGGAATTCAAGGTTTATGCGAGGTTTAGCTCAAAAATTCGAGAGAGAAAAGCTGGTTGAATGATACCTCAAGCGGTGGGGTATAATTCTGATAAGGAGGCTGCAGCCTGAAAATAAAGTAACCTATAAGTGTGTGACCGAACCTTGACATTGATGAACAGCTTCATTACGAGCCAGTGGAGGTCGGCAAGAAGTTGAATAATGTGGTGATCGGAATCTTAACACAGAAATATATGGTTGCAGAGTTTCGCACCGAATTAGTGAGTCTCAGTACATCTGATAGACAAGCGAAAGGTGAGTTGCCGAATTTGACATGGTATTTTGCAAATGCACAGTCCAATTTGAATGTACTATCCATGTGTACGCAAGATCAGCTTTGAACAGCCATTTTGTGAATCTGAAAGTAGGCTGACTTGACTGCAAAGCTATTACCGGAGTTTAGTGAAAGGTCTCTTTGGATATTCAGCATTGCGATTAGATTATTTATGTTCGCGAGCCATCCTATCTATCTTTATCTTTTCAATGATGTTGCTTTGAAGATAAATTTAACAAACAATTCAATCCTTAACTTTAGCATTGAAATTTCAAATCTTGCCAGTGAGTTCAGTTTAGTTTGTTTTAGAGCTAAAACACCCACAGAGTCTGCATTGCTTAAGGAATCCTTAAGAATACCGACATAGGCAGGGAATCTCCGTTTGTTATGCTTAACAATTTAGCAGCGTTCGAAGCTATTGGCAATTCAGTACTCTTTGAGCATCTTTATCGTATCTGGGTATGTCTGGGTATTGCTAGTACTGCACTAAATTGGTTTTAATCCAATATATACTTGAAACTCAAGAGTTTATATGTAAATAAAAACTGATAATCCAATACATTTTTGCAGTGTGGGATATCTGAGGATCATGTCCTTAGTTTGGTTGTCATCTCAGTAAATAATATCCGTCTTGCCAATTTGATCTCCTAACAAAGTTTTGGCTTTCACTTCTATGTAGAGGCAACTAGGCTGTACATGCTCTTTGATTTCAATGAGACCTCAAGCACGAAGAACTCGCATCTTATTAGCTACATGCGTAGCTGACATCTCCCCTTGGATTACAGCCAACTTTCTCAATTTGAATGACAGTAAAACTAGCTTACTAGCTATGTTAGAACTTCGTGTGATTCAGAAATTAGAGAATCTAACGTTTCAAATCGGCTCTCCGCCATATCTCCTGCTGCATTTGCACAAAATAATCTCGGTATCCAGTTCCGTGGTGACCTTTCATTTGACCGCCAGAACATCTCAGCAATTAAATCTACATGCTGACAGCTAAATAGAATTGCTAAAATTAGGTCTAGCTAAGGCAGAAGTATTCCATTCAGATTGATCAAAGTATTTTTAACATGCAGTCTCGACTTCTAAAACTCACTACTTGCTAACGGTCATGCGGCCTGTGCAATCAAGCTAGTGCAATCAAGATAGTTCAATCACGTGCAAACCACTGCAACCAATCGTCACCGAATCTCGCCAAATTCTGCTTATCAGAACACATGCAGAACTTATTCATTCTACCATGCCTGCTTCCTCATGTAAACACACAAGTGAACCACGAAACGCCACGACTCATGACATCGATGTCCGTAAGAGAGTATCTGTTTCACTTTTGTTCCCAAGTCCCTCTTCTGACCCATCATCGTTGGTGGATTGCTACTACACGACACCGGCTGCCATACTCCACGAGTTTGTGTGCCTAACTAAGCAGACCATGCAACCTCGCCCGACGGCATAATATTCGCCCCGGGCATTGAAGGAGCTAAGTCTACTAAGCTCATGATTGACAAAACGTATAAAAGGTCAGGACCAACAGCCCGTTGACAGGTATATGAAGATTTCTGTAGATCGTACCGATCGATCCAAGTAAATGTCGTCCAACTTTAATGCGAATATTGTTAAATCAAATATTCACAATAGAAAACCCTGATGTCTACCACCTACCATCTCCTTTACCGCTCCCAGATCAGTAGGAATGTAACATAACACATTTGTATAGCGTCCTAAGAGAACTTAATCTCTATTCGGGTGTTTCACATATGCCCCGGGGCTCGAACATTCGACCTCGGTGTACCTTGATCGGGGAGAGTACCTTAGCCACTGGGTCAAACTAGCTCGGCTAGCTACTTACCAAGAGATCCTTGCCATGATTTAGTAATTGCTTCTGCAGCTTCTTTGTCAAAGAATAGACAAGACCAAGGTATCTGTTAGCAGGGTTACGGGTAAGGGTAAGGGTAGCAGCATACCTCTGGAACGCTTTCACTCAATACTATGCGGCTTCTTAACGTCTACATGTGAGGATCCTACGACCGAGTTCGTTCTGAAGCTCATAACCCGGTCACTGAAGACGACTAACCCTCTAGACCCCAATCCCTCCATCCTCCTTCTACGATGCACAGATCAGCTGCTTCCAAGCACGAGTAACATAATACATATGGCATTAGCCATAGGTCATGTCCTACTACTTTTGACAAAGGTTGTAGTGAGGCAAAAACTCGAGAAAGCAATAGTAGACCAACAGAACTTGATCGAATATTACATATTCTCTATTCTACTGGCCCTATAAAAGACATGGAAAGCGGGCATGGCAGACTAGCTCATCTCATACATAAAAAACTTCTATATAATTTTATTATTCCAGTCTTGTTTTAGAGCCGATCATTCCATGGATTCAGCTTCACTTCGCATATAAAACGTCCCACCTAGGAATACTGACTCTGTGTGCTTGTTTAGCTATATCTTTTGGCCGCTTCTGAAATTATCGATTCTAGAGGGTCTCTAATATCGCATGACCACCACTGGTAATGTCACAGCAATAGCTCAGGTGCCATCTCAGTGGGAGACTCCAGAGCATTGCTGTGAATGGATAAACATTATGCAAGGAACCACTTAAGTGTGGGGTTTCACAGGGCTCCATGCTTGGTACCAGTTCTCATTGCGGTTTATACTCTACCTTTTCCCAATGCGAGTGCCGAGCACAATCTAAGCTTTACTTTAATTCAGGTGACTTTAAGTTGGACATTTGCTTTGAAGCCTCCCAGCCCTAAAGCACTTTGCGTTCACTTAACTTTCATGCTGCTTGAATTGACGATATCTGCTCATGGATGCCGGCAAACTTTCTTCACTTGAATGAATCTCGATGATAAAAGCCTTCCTATTTGTTATTAGTAAGCGAAGTTTGACTTGGAAATTGCAAAGCCTAAGGCTCAAAATCGGCACTGACAGTAGAGAGAGTCGTGAATGGTGAAATCGTTGCTAAGGACCATTGACAGCCGTCTTGTATTATTCTCATTGCATGTGACTTAATTAGTGGACGTCGATCCTGAAATATGGAATTCTGTATTAGTCTTCGTTATTTACAGACGCCAGGCACTGCTAGGTCTTTGAGAAACGAAGTAGATACCTCCTACGCCAGAATTTGGGATTCAGAAAAATTCTCAGCAGAACGTTTTCGAATTTTGATGATATTCTTGACCGCTATTATGTAAATTAAGGAAGAGCTCCATATTTTCATTTCGTGAATGACGAGTAGATAATCGGACTATCCCGAGGTAGCAAAGACGGCTGAGCAGCATAGAGCATTCTTTAGACGTAATTGCGTGGCAATAATGGAGAATCTAAAGGAAGTGGTGTGCTAAAGTCTGAAACCAGCTTTAATAATATGTACAGTTAATGTCACCAATGGTACCTGAAAAAAGCTGGGACTGGTGCATGGGTGAACGTTGACTGTGCCAATGGTGGTTGCCTTATCGGGGGTAATCTAGGAGACGTCAAGGGCAATAGAGGGAATAATACTGCACAGGTGCACGCCATAGCTGCAGCTCCATGTGTGGAAATTGGGAAGCCCAATATTTCACTCGAGAGGCCCGAAATTGTGATTTTTCACGACAGCATGGAACACTGTATAGCTAACATGCAGGTCTCCGGTACCTTAGCATCGACTGAAGATTTGAGGAGCAAAGTGGTCGTTCTTCCTTCCCGGATATTGCCACTTTGGAGCCTGTGACTGTTGTAACTTCTTTGAGACGGCTACTGTTCTAACTGCTTAGATTATGAAGGGCTGCTCCGGTACTGAACAAGCTGTTGTCTTTGACTGATACCCTACTACAGATTATGGCTGGGCTGCACGTAATGTAACTGTTTCAAAGCTTTGCTACATGCCGGACGAGGGTCTGTATTTGTAAACGTCCATTTTAGTGACAATGTCGCCTGCCGACACGCTACATGATGATGGTGAGGACTGCTTTTCTATGTTGAGAGATCTAAGTTTTAATATCGTCTAATTTTTGCATTATTCACCAGTAAAGGAAAACTCCTCAAGAGTGTTATTACAGTTGCCTGACTTTTCCTTCAATTATTCCGCTGACTTGGCAAAATGGTGAACTTGAAGTCGTGTTCTTCGAGTAGTGGAACGTCGACCAACAGTCGAGCCATTACCATCATGCTAATGATGCTGAATTGGCGCTTTTTTAAGGGAAATGAATTGTAATTTTTGTTCCGATTCATAGTGACTTAAATTTTCAAAATATTTCGAGCGTCTGCCAGTGGGTGTATGCTTCGTTGGACACGGAACTTTGCCTGCCATACCCTTCAGACTAACTGAACTGTAGGCAGACAATACCAGATTGCTGACGCAACGCCAGTGCTGAGTAGGATAAGACCAAATGGCAACTGCTCGTGTTATGGTGCGGAGAGGTGTGCTCATCCAGGTGCTGTGGGAACTAATCTCGTTCTAGAACGAGATCTTTTCAGGTACCTATTAACATGGCAGTACGGCTAAAGATGGTCGTCTGTCTCCAGTCTCATTGTGCTGACATTATGAAAGTAGGAATAGTAAAAAGCATTTGAGACGCTTTGAAGTCCAGCTCGTTGATGGGATGGCTGTTTACGAGATGATGAAGTCAAGGCAGCCACAGCAAATGTTTACAAGACAAGACCGGAAAACCTCGGCATAAATTTGAGTTAGAGCCTGACTAGGTGGTCAAGTTAAAGAATGACAATTAACATATTTTTATTCATGGCCGACGATGGTCTTTATTTAAGTACTAGGAGGCAGTGTAACGGTAGCTCCAGCTAAAGCGGCCAAATTATGGCAGTTACCTATTATTCACGATGATTAGATTATGCGATGGCTTATCACCGAGGCCATGTAAAAGGCCATTGCACTGAGATTGGTGGAGTGAGCATTCACGACCCTGGGCATTGGCATTGGAGCCAACACGACACGCTCTGCACGACACGACACAAGCTCTAGGCCTTATTATTGCCATTGGAGTATTTCTGCAACCATCTGCTGCTGTTAAATGTAATTGTCTGCATTATGGATCTGGACTGTTTGCTAAGTTACGAATGCTCGTCATTGCTTCCTTCTCATTGACACTGTCGAATTCCTGCTTGTATTATTGCTGGAAAAACAAATAAGTAGCCGGGCTATAAGGTTCAGTCGTCACCAGTATATGTAGAGCCTCGGCTGAGGTTAGCAGGTTTACGAGATCTGTGCTTTCCGCCTTGTCTTTATTGCACTTGAAAGCCCCATACCACATACGAAACATTTCGTTGAATCTGCATGCAATCTGGGTGTCATTTCCGAAATCACGTTTTAATTGACGATCAAATCAGCTCCACTGTCAAGTAGCCAACTGTCAGCTGCATAGCAGTGCTAAAAGTCTGGCGAATTTAGACAGCGACACACCGCAAAGTTCTTTTCCATAAGTTTGTCACATCCCGTCACTATTTCTGTAGCTCACTTCTTGATGGTATTCTGGCCTGTCAACGTAAGTGCTCATAGCTAATGCAATACTATTCAGCTAGGCCTGTCTGTCGCGAGCGTCACAGTTGTCAAGTCGTCCTAAATTTAATCCAGCATGAAATCACTTTGCTGCCACTAAAGCAGCAAAGTGATTTCAAGTGTCTGTCACTTACTTATAGCTCCTTTCTTGGCTCCTGCCTAACTAGCAGTTCTGGTCTGCTCCACGCTAAGTATGATCTAACTCGTTTTAGGAATTTAATCATTTACCCTTTCTCACACAGACCACTAACACCATTGAGATCGTGCCTAAAGGTTTATGTTCTTAGAGCCCGAAACTCACTTCTTATTAGCTTCACGACATCGTTTGACTTGATCATATTTAAAAAAAGTGGTAGAAACACATCTATATATCACAGTATTTCATGGGTTTAAGTAATTCGCCCTTAAAGTGTTATCATGTGGTGAGACTGTGCATGCTGCCACAGGCCTTATTTGCATGTTTACCCTGTACCCTATACAAGTCACTGTAAATATATTAGAAAGTTGTCATTTTTGTGCTACAACTAGCCGCCCGACCATAATTCCTTGGCAGCACATGTACAGTGCCTAAACAGAGATTAACTTATCTCTACTTGCTATAACAAAGTTATCATTATTGTTATTAATGTAAAATCTGAAGGTCTTATTGAAGCACACCTGAATGAACTCAGAAATGGGGTTCAGTGTTTAGAAGTATTTGACATCTGCAGTGTGTTGCATGGAGAATCCTGAGTCTTATGGGATATGGATCCATACCTTATTACGATTTGGTCGCCCACCTCTGTAAGCCTTTTTTCCTAATGCTATTGGCATGATACCGTTATTATTAGAGCTATAAAGGTTTCCTTATACCGTTGTCAGTAGCTGATAATTACGACTGCCCATGCTACTTTTCAAAGTCAAATCATGTCTTCCTTCAATGAATACCACGATTCGGTAAACTCATTAGCTCTAACTTCACTAACACTGATCCTATCTTTTTAAAAATAGAGCCACTAGTCCGGTTCTGTCATGCTTGCCTTATTTGTGAAAATAGGTCACATGGCAATGGCAGCTGCCACCATTGCTTCCAGACTGGGTAAGCACACTAACATTAATGAAAAACGCTTTATTCAGCTGGAATTCTTAAGTTCCTGGGAAGGAAGATATAAAGGTTTGTATTAATGTATCTGTTCATTGAATGACTAGCTTGTGGCTTTCCTCTGTAGGCTTTGTTTCTTATCTAAACGATGAAGCACCCTTCGCTTAGAGGAAACTGCTGCCATGTTTTTATATTGTAGCCGTTATTTCTAGCATATGTCATATTTCAGGTTACGTGGAAACGGAAACTTAAAATTTAGAAGCTGCGATTGTTAGTCCTCCCACATCATTCTGGTTGTTGTTGACTCATTTTGAGGAAGAGCTAGCTTTCTATCAATATTCACTGTCCGTCATTAGGCAGCTCAGGTCACGTGCAAGTGTCATAGGCAAGCTAATACTGAACTGATCAACGTGACATGTGGAAAATCTCATGCTTGAAATGTGCTTCAAATACTCATGACATTAAACTTTATAATTTGTGTAGTCGGCCTCGTCATTATTGGACATTAAAGGCCCACACCGCCTTCGAAATATTTGGTTGAATCTGCATGCAATATGCATAGCAGTGCCAAACTTTTTGGCGAATTTAGACAGGGACACTACACCAAAGAATGCGTCCGTGCATTTTTTTACGTCCCATCACTCTTTCTGTAGCTCACTGCTTGATGGTCTTCCGGCCTGTCAAATTATGTGCTTATAGATGGTGCAATACTCTTCAGCTAGGCCCGTTTGTCGTGAGCTTCATAGTTGCCACATTGCACCACTTTTAACCCAGCTCTCAGTCAAGTAGCGAAGTGATTTCACGTGTTCGTCACTTACTTGCAGCTCTTTTTGTGGCTCCTGCCTACCTAACAGATCTAGTCTGCTCCAGGCTAAGTATCATTAAACTCGTTTTTGGAATATTATCGTTCACCTATATGTCGGATGGACCATTAAATCCATTGACATCATGCCTAGATAAGGTCTACGTTCTTAGAGCCCGAAACTCACTTCTAACAAGCTTCATGACATCGCTTGGCTTTACCATGTTAAAAATACTGTAGAAACTCATTTCTTGATCACATTATTTCATCGGTTCAAGTGATTCGCTCTTTGTGTATTACCCTGTTGTGAGACTGTGCATGCTGCCACTGGCCTTATTTGCATGCTTACCCTGTGAAATTCACTCTAAATATATTATGATGTTGTCATTCAGGATGCTACAAATAGCCGTTCGACCATACTTCCTAGGCAGCACATGTACAGCACCTAAAACTAGATTGAGTTCTCCGAACATGCTATTACAAAGTTATCATGATTGTTATTACTGGTACGTCTGGAGGTCTTATTGAAGCCCGCCTGAATGAACTCAGAAACGGCGTTTAGGGTTTAGAAGTATTAGACGTCTGCAGAATTTTTCAGAGAGAGTCCTGAGTCTAATGGTATATGGATCCATACCTTATTAGAATTTGGTTGTGCACCGCTGTAGGACTTTTGTCTTAATGCTATTTGCAAAAAATCGATATAATTAGTGCTATAAAGGTTTCCTTATCCCCTTTTCGTAAGCTGAGAATTATGATCCGTCCATGAGACTTTTCAAAATCAAGTCTTGTCTTTGTTCGACGAATACCGCGATTCGGTAAACTCATTAGCTATAAATTCACTAACACTGACCCTACCTATTAAAAGATGGAACCACTAGTCCGGTTCTGGCGTGCTTGCCCTTTTTGTAAAAATAGGTCTAATGGCAATGGCAGCTGCTGCCAGACTGGGGCAGTACAGGTATGTTTCTGAAAAACGCTTCATTCAGAAGGAATTCTTAAGTGCCTTGGAAGGAAGATCTAAAGGCGTGTGTTAACGTAGCTATTCATTCAATGAATAGCGTGATGCTTACCTCTGTAGGTTTAGTTTTTTATCGAAACGATAAATCCCTCTACCCTTAGATTCAACCGTTATATTTTTATATTTTAGTCGTTTTTTCTAGCATATGTCATATTTCCGGTTATGCAGAACCAGAAATTTAAAATCTGGAACATGCAGTTGTTGGTCCTCACACATCATTCCAGTTATTTTTGGTGCATATTCGAAGTTCGACTCATTTTGATGAATCTATCGTGATAAAAATCGTTAAACGTCGTGCAAGCTGCATCCCACAAGTTAGTGGCATTAATTACAATAGATTACACTTATTTCCTTGAAATACAATGCAAATCACATTTGAATGAAAGCCTTTAAATATATATTGAGAATTGTATAAAGACATGCGGAATTTAAGCTAGTCTAATAATATTGCAAATTCTTTGAATGAGAAGCTCACGTTGTTTACGATTTTTTGAAGGTAATCCTCATCAAAGAAGTCTTCAAATTGTCATCTACTTGATTCACTTCATTTTACGTTTAATTTGGAGAAACTAAAGCTGGGTTTTTTAGGCTAACAGTTACAATCGTATTAGTGCATGTTTGATTACTAATGCATTATAGAACGGGACATACTACCACTAGTTCCACACCAGCAGAACAGTGCAAATATGAATCCTCATTGGCAAATTAGAAATTATTCTTTAAAACCCAAACCAGTTATATTGACAAATCATAAATTTACCAGCAAGTGATGCTTGCTTTCGTTATGCCCACATTTGTATTGGTTGCTAGCATTTTTGCAGAGGTGTAGTTGTATCGGCACTTAATGGACGACCTCTTTAGCTGCTTCCCGATAACTGCTCTATTCTACAGCAAAGTATTATTGTTGGATTTCTACAGCAAATTATTATTGTTAGAGCGAGTTTGATGCTACCGATAGTGCTACTTGCAAAATTTAGAACGATTAGCTGTCTTTGCTGCTTAGTGCGTTATGTGCCTAAGACCTCTTTAATCTTTTGAATTATTAATGTTGTGACAATATCTGAGTTCAACGTATAAGAAAGCAAAACACCAGCAAGATCCGGCATACAATTCACTATACCAGCTTGCATGATGCTAAATACAGACAGTTCTCATTTTTTTCGTGCTGATTTATTTCTTTTTGTTTTAAATGTGAGCTTAATCTAGTATTTCAACAATTCCGGCACTCGGCTTCTTGTCCTATTCATTTGACTATATTTTGATTGCTGACGCATGGATAATTCAGTAGAGTTCACCTATAATTCTAGCAGCCTAAACTGGGCAGCTGTCTTGAAGATATTGATCCGGTCTTGAAGAACCGATGATCACCAAAGCTCAATATTAAGCTAGAACTTATTGGGGGGCTTTTTGTTAGTGAAAAACATATTGGGCTTGTAAACCTTTTGAAGGATGCTCTTTTCTTTCAATCTAGCTCTCAAAAAAGTTAAGTTTTCTCTTATTAACCATAGCCTAATGTGCATTTACAATATTATCCAAGTGCGTTTAGATTGCACCATGCATGGCGAACTTCGCTTGCAGCTGATAACTTTCTCAGTTCTTCTGACACTAGTCCATCCATAAAAGGACAAGAAGTAACTGGTGCCCCACTAGATATAGAGCAAACAGGTTCGTCGACACATCTGCACCACTTAGCTAATGACGAAGGTTTTTTGAAGGTATATTACCTTCTGAAAGATTGATGGATTTAAAAAGTGCATATCTAATAACATCAAATACGTTTAATACCAACTGAAATACTGTTATCCTTAAAGAAGGCAAATTCAGAATCAACGCTTGCTTAAAGTCCAAGTTAACCATTTACAGTTTCTATAAAAATGAAAACTATAATCTATTTGTTGTGCACCTTAATAAAACTTACTCTCAATTCAGGCGCTTCATATTTGCCAACAGCCTTGGTCAGTGCAAGTACCTAAGCCACCGGACGTGACCAGCTCTAGCTGTTAAAATTCACGTATCATTTGACATACAGATTTTATAATGGATTTCACAACTTTCTTTGACAATGTCATTACCTTAGATGAGAATTGTAGACTGGAAAGGATGACAATTCTTTTGCAAGTAGATCGGCTGCGAAAGCATTACAGTCGCAGCCACAGTTGTTACACTATTTTTACAGGTCCTTAGTCAGGTTAGGAGAGTCCTCTAATAAAATGCAGATAATAAATCGGCCTTCCAGACAAACCTTTATTGTCGTTTGAGTCTCATCCGGTTTAATATGCACACATGTATGCTCAGTCAGAAATGATAAAATAAAGGTTCCTTCAGTTTACTTTAAAGTTAACTTTCTAATCGTGTTGCAGCAACAAAATTATAGGCATTAGCTTGGCGCTACAGAGTCAAAACATCGGCCTTAAGAAGAGCTCATAAAATTGGCTCCTTGATATCTAGAGCCTAGCGAACTTATCGACAATTCCCACTAGTTTGTTTAGCCTAATTGTAACCTAACCTTTCGGATCGTAGAACTGGGTCGTGCGGTGCCAGCACCTTAACACAAGCCTAAGCAAGCATGCTCCTCATGCTCTGTAATTGTCAAACAATTCATTCACTTATGATTTGCAATGTTAAGTGGTAAAATACACTTTTAGTTACAAAAACCATTATTAAAAGCATATTTTGGATTTACTGACGTGTGCTTTTCTATGTTTTTGAGTGTCTAAACTATGTGGATGAATTAAAAAAATGAATTAGTCGTTGAGCAATAGCTGATAAAGCTATAACTTTTTCAGATTTAATCTATGTTTTTCCAATAAATAGAAAAACACATTATCAAATTAATACAGTCAAATCGATCTTCAGAAAACCCAGTTAAATAATGCATCTCAAACCAGTTAAAGACCATGTTCTTTTCTTGGAATGTTATTTTACTGTAAGTATTCTTTTGTCAGCTGAGTCATTATCGATGGCACCATCAGTGCGTCAGGATTTTTTGCCATTAGGCGAGCAACCTTCAAAAGCATGTGTTGAAGCTCCCTGGTAGGTGCAAAATAGCTTAAGACTTGACAAACCATCCGAATAAAATATGATCCTTTCTCATCATGCCTATACGCCAAATAACCTGCAAAAGGCGACTCACAACTTAACATGAATTTTGAAGCCTTAAAATAGCTGTTCAAAATTTTGCCAGAGTGTCTCCCTATTAAGTTATTCAAGACTCACAAAAACAATGGATATAAATTTACTCTCAGGGATAGAATAGGCTACACGAATGTCGGCTTCCTTGTGACTCCGTTCCGGCAAGGCAGCCGGCTTGGCCTGTGTATTCGAAGACTGTGACTTCTGAGCTGGCCCGCCTTCGAAACCTACATTGCTGCCACGACATCCCTATTATTGTAACGTAAGACGAAAACTATAAATACCCATGGGTGTATACTTACAAGATAGGCTGCTCATCAGCTAACTGGAAATCCTCCAAACGTTGTATAGCTTTGTAATAGCTTGTCATACAAAAGGAACTGCAATATGAGGAGACCATTTGACTTCTCACACAAATCGTAGCAAAGTATATCAGTCAAGCCCTTTAAATTAGTAACCGATAATGAGAAAATAGCACCTTGTGGTTAATTTACTGGTTTTATTGTATTAATACAAAATTTGCATGTAGGGCTGTTTATGAAAGCCTCTAAATTATCACCTTGCAAAAACACGGTAGCCACAGGCTATACAAGATTTTACTAAAAAGCCTCGATGTCTTGCAATCAGGTTCATTCTAAAAGTCATTTGTATAACTTCTAAGAATATTTATTATTGGTATGACCGAGGATCGCTAACTTAGAATGAAGATGTTCCCGATTTGGTTAACCACTTCCATAACTTTTTCCAAAATGCGTGACGTTTAGCTGTAATCCTTTCTATTAAAAGTCAATAGTCACAATCGATTTGACTTATGGACCTTCAAAATGTATCCCTTTACGCAAGCAATTTTTTTCAAAATCACGTAATTTTAACTAAAACTTAAGATTTAGTCGTCAGCACTCAATATCACTTACTTCTTTAAGTTATTAGCAGTTTTTTTGCACTGGCGTCAAAGTTCTCGAACGCCCGAAGTGTAACGTGAGAATAACAAAATCTAAAACCATAACAGTGGACTAGAAGCTGCCAAGTACCGTCGTCGATTCAAAATTATAGATTACATCGGTTGATGTACTGCACACCTCTGGTTTCTCGTTAAGTGACAATCGTTACCTAATTTAAGTTTATTTATTTTTTGTTTTAAATGTAAGGTCATGGAAAATCATGATATCTTTTTCGAAGAATAGTTTTGCTGTTTTTAAATAAATTCATTAATAAAAGCTCTTTATTTGAACGTGGCAAAATAACTTTTTTCTCAGCCATTTAGGTGTAATAGTTGAAAAATTACGATTAATTCTCCCCGCTTATGAGTCATATCATTATTTTCACTTTTTAAACGGTTTTCCTTTAAAAAACTTAAACGCTTCAGTTCAAATAACCTTATCAAAGATTAAAGGAATAATCCATAAAATAACCAAACAATTTATAGAAATTATCACAGGAATCACTGAAGTATTATGCACCTCAGGGCTCTGTGCTTGGTCCACATCTCTTTACAGTGAAGACCATCCTTCTTGCCGACTCGATCACAAAGTGAAATCTAAGTTTTCACTTCTATGCTGATGACACTTTTTTTGACACGATTGTTGTATTCCTTTGATCCGTTTGTAAGTTTCAAGCAATATGTTTATAAGTCCCTAATTAGCGTCACTACATCTCTTTACTACTCCTGAAAGAGCAATGCTTGTCCCTGAATGGGAAATCCACCCACCTAAGCTAACATGCAGTATGTTATTAAGCCTGTTAGCATACTTAGCTTTCATCGGCAAACAAATAAACAATTCAAACTTAACACAGTAGTTTGAATTAAAAGAAAACAATTCCTAAGATAGTCAACGACATTTAAAAAAATACTTGAATAATCTATCACTTTTATAAATCGCCTAATCTAAATGAATCTTGCACTTTCTTTTCGTCAAAGGTTTGGGTTTTACCTCCATTACCTGAAGGAATGTGTGCGAAAGTTAAACCTCTGTCTTTTCCTAAGTATTTTTTTGTTAATATAACGTCTAGATATACGCTCATTAAACGCCGAAAGTAAGCAGTAATAAAGTTCCTGTTTTGCTGATGGAATTGCATTACAAAGGATCTATTCTGAAACGATCACTGTGAATACATCTTCTAGAATCAACAAAAATTACTACCATAAGCAGATATAAGGAAATCTACTCAGCATGATATTCATCTATTTTTTACGTCCCGACTATTATTGAAGCGATTGAGACTGGGTGTAGCCAAGTCGATTTCCCTATCAATGTCTGGTGCAGGAAAATATATAATAAATCCAAGGGCTTAGAGTTCTTAGTTTATAAAGTCAAGTTTGCACTAAGGTAAAATTTTAAAACATTTGAAAATACTTAATAAAGTTGTGATAAATTGAAGTTTACGAAAGTCCTTCATCAGAGCCGTAGTATCAGATCCTAACTGAATTTCAAAACTTCTGATCATTCAAGCTTACTCTAGTGCCGACAGCTCATGACACCAGGTTACACCAGCCACTCATTAAAGAAATAAACTGTATCGAATAATATCCTACATAGTAATATATTATGCACTAATAAGTCAGGAAATAACCGGTAATTATCTGTTCACATTTAGATGGGTTTACATTCAATTACTGAGATCCTTATAGTGTCACATCCTGACAGATACACTTTCTGCCTTTGATGCCAGATCGTAATGGCTGCTCTTCGACAGATAATTGTATTATAAAAAGTTTTAAATAATTATAATTTGTTATGCAACACTTAGTCAAGCGATTGTGAATTTGTTTTGTTGAAGGCTTAGAATGAATCATAGACTTCCTGGTCGGTCGCGTTGTATCCTGACAAACGAAATTCACAGTCAATTCTGTTATGGTTGGTAAAACATATACAGCTTCTCAACTCTGTCAGGAAAACCAAAACTTAGCAGTTTCATAAGTTCTGATCTTTGTCAATGCTTGACCAATACATGAAGCAGCACCAAGAAACGTGGCTCGATAGAATCGTGCAATACATGGAATAATTCGATCAGCCCCTGAGCTCAACAGGGGTTTGTGCAAACTAGATGTCTTTAAATTTACAAGAAATAATTCAGCGAGTCGCATGAGGCGTGAAGTCAAGCCTAATATTGAAAGCACTTATATTTAAAGCACCCAAACAGTGTAGTGGGTACTACAAGACTAATGGTCATATCGAGATGTACCTGCATAAACTGATGAAGTACAGCTATTGTTCTGAAACATAGGGAGTCTGTAGAATCGGTATAGGGTGAATCAGCATCCTCGTATAATTCACATTACCAACATATTATAAGTAATTATGCAATTCTAATGCATTAAAACGTTTAAGAAAAAGTAATTATACTAATTTGAAATTACATTGTCGTGCATAGCTTGTGTTCTGTTTTCTTTATGTTGTTTTTACTATAATGTAAACGCTCAGGCATCCAGTTGTAGATAGCTGAGGATTATGCATGTTGCCTTCCTTTTTCCACAATCAAAACATGTCGTTTGAGGAATGAAATGATTTTATTAAATCTCCACCTTCTTTACGTAGCTTCTATTTAGCCAGGCGCCATATCCCGGGATAATTTAAAGGATTGAGTCTATACCAATAGTGCTAATCACAAGGAGCCACTATAGAATTTTATTTATCGACCAATTGGTAGCAAAAATGGACTTAGTGTAGTGATATTTCACTTTCGACTACTCCGGCGCATTGTTACTGCTGCATTGAAAACTCGTCATCTAAGCTGCAGCAGCAGGAACGCAGATCCTAAAAATCTTCAATTGTGATGTAAGCTAGGCTTTCAACGAGCTCCCGTGTGCGTGGAAGCAGTCTGTTTTAGCAGCACTTCAAGGGACGGCTTCTAGACCTGTGCTTGTAGCATGATATCACGGATTGGAACGAACGAAAGTACGAATACTGAGGTTTAATGAATTTAGTGTGAAGCTGCCACACTGCACGTGAAAGATATTTGCAGGACACACAAGTGTCTCACAAGCAGCTGGCTAATGGAGCTTTCTACAAACAAATTGCTAGTTTGCAATATTTCATGGACGATTGTATACCTGTTATCTGATCAGACAACTCTTTGTTTCTTATGGGCCACATTATTACGATTTGGTCGTACAATTATTCACTCCTAGTACGACGACAATTATTCGCACCTCCTACTTAAAAGGTAGCTGCTACTGAATGAGCTGAATTGCTAACGGAAACATACTGCAGGGCGTGGAACATTATCACAGAATTTTTAGTCCTAAGTATAAAATATGTTAAGCCCTTGTTGTTACAGCTTCCAAATTCATAGTCATTGTGAAGGGCTGAGTCTAAACGTTAGCATATTTTACTTACCTGAATGAAGAAGAGCCTAAGGCTTGCATTTCAATTGTGGGCATTTTTCAACCGAGAAGTATTTTACAAGTTCCATTACCAATAAAGTCCACTCGCGTGTGAATATCACATCTTACGCCCCTTGGCTTGAGACAGCGACGAACAATCACTCTGTTTCCAGTGAAACACTTTCCCTGACAACTAAGCCGAGGAATTGCCAAAAGCTACTTAACTACAACCAGTATAATTTAACGTCTATACCGTTGAGCAAAAGCAGTGCTTTTCCCCGTTTGCAAACCTCTTTTCAATTGATCTGTCAGGCCTGAAGGTTTGTAATCTGGAAACTCTTCAACGGTGAAGCAGAATCTAGTAAACAGCTCCTAAGGGTTCTGTCACTGACATGTAGATACTCATACTAAGGCACACCTAAGGAAACAAATTATACGCAATATTCTTATTAGCGATCGTAACTTGATCAACTGAGCTCAAAACTAAATTAAGATTCTCAAGCGCTTCAATCATACCTTTATTACTTGCAGATCTCAGCACAATGAAGTAAGTTGCTTACGATTCCGATGGTGGATTCGAGTCCTGCAGAAGGCAATCCTTGTATTGACCATTAAAAATTGGGTTATAGCCATTAAGGTTCTTCTGCCGCCATATAAATCAAGCTGTTCAATCGGCCTAGACGTTTATTTTATATGTTTCTCATGCCTGGAGTTCATTACAGACTTCAGTCATGATATCTCAATGCTTAACAAGATTATGAATTAATCCCCCTTAGCAAATAAGTTATGGTACTATCTAGGTGTGCGATAGTTTTTATTCGTTTAACATTTGTATTGATTGTGCAAATTTTTACCAGACACTGGTAAAATCCATTTAGGCATTAAACATAAACTACAAAACATATTTTTTTTCAGTCCCAAAGTGATGTGATTAAATTATTAGTTTCGTTAGTATAATTTCGGCATAATTTAGCGTGGGGAGAAGAAACAATATTAACCGAAATAATGATTATTAGTTACATACTAGTTTAATCAATAGTACACAGAATATTTCATTGACAAGACACACAAGAAAGAAACCAATCCCTATCCAATAACTTGAAAATTAACTGAGAGAATGAAAGCGTTAACGATTATTGCAATGCACGAAAAGCAGGAAAAAGCTAGCAATTGATAAAATGTTTTTGCATATTGTTGACGAATTCTCTCGACATGGTCAAGGTGAATGTATTTGATGACCGAGGTCGTAACCTCAAGCACGGTGGCATATGTGAAGAGCTATATAGACATTAGTTCCCTTTGGGTGCTACACAAATGCATTATTTATTTATCCTACAGGTGTGCTACACAAATAAACACCACAGGCCAATGGTTGGAATGACTTCAGCTGGTTTTATGCAGTTTAAGTCGGACACGGGTAAGCAGAAAAGTCAAGCAGTAACAAAAAAGGCAAGTGTTCTGGGAAGCTTACCGAAACAAACGACTTTATCTGGGCGCGACAATTTGCAAGGTCATTCTAGGTAATGACAGTAGCCGGAAGCCAGCTCTAGACTTTTTATCTTTACGAGCTGAGTTCTCGATCACCATACAACCAGGTGCATGGGTCGCTGGTACTGCCAGATTTTTCTCGTGGTCTCAGCTGTCTATAGGGCGATGCGAAGAATTTTAACTGCTTCATATCCATATGGTAAATAGAAAGGCTGAGGCGGTCTATAAGAAAGGTATGCCAGTAAAGACTTCACTAAAGTCACACCCTGCCGCAGAGTTTTGAGCCAAGTCAATGTATGGACTGTTGGATCATGGTATTTTCGCACGCACACTCACACGCAAACGCACAAGCTCACAAGCAAGCACGCAAACACACATGTACATATATATCAGTCACACATCTTGGAATAGTGCTTACCTTTAAAGTACACAGACTTGATTTTATAGCTGAAGCTATGGTATAGTTTAATGTCTTTTTTTTTATCCGCACCACTTCAACTTGATTCGAGCTATACCGAAGGTAGAACGTCACAGCCAGCACTAAGGGAACGTCTGCTTCCCTTTGCAGTGCGACATTGACTTGTACCCAGGCTGGGATCGGTTGGCTGGGACTGGACGGCTATAGTGAGGGTTAGGGTCACCGGCTAGGCCGGGGTCAGACCTATCCATTGCCGGATGTGTGGTGACGAGAGGTCACCAGAGCTCTTGGGTACGGTAAGTTGGCCAAGTAAGTCGTGGTGTGGGAGGCTCCCGGTCTCACCGAGTTATGCACCTGGATTTGTGCAGGCGTGCTCCGGCGATGCTGCCACGCACGCAAGGGAACTAGTACCCAAGGCCCGAGCGGAGCTGGATAGCTCGCTCGTTGTTGACTTGTTTATACCGCGTTCCCCCCCCCCCCCCGCGTAGTGTGTTCGTGACCCCCCCCCCGTGTGTTGGCGTCTTTCGGTGGAAGCCTACGACTGTGGTAGTTGTCGACTCGGACTAGCCAAGCAGTTACTCAGCCGGCCGGGTTTTGGACGGCGTACGCTCGTACTGTTGGACTCGGAGTCGGTACAACGACAGGACTGTGGAAGCCAACTGACCCCAACTAACACGTTTGTTCTCGCTTGCTGCGTCATCTTGGGCTCCCATTGTTTATAATGTATAGGACCTTCGCTGTAGACTTGTTTAGTTCCCCTGCTGTTGGCGCATGTGTTATTATAAAGAGGTCTAACCTGACGGCCGCTCGTCTTATCCTAGCTCGGCGGCAGGGCGAGCGGCAGCGTGGCCGGAGTATGGTGGGGTTTGGCGGGAAATAGCCTTTGACCCCTGGAACCCGGTTAGAGACTTTTCAAATAGCTTGCAAGTTAGTTTTATTGTCTCGATTCAAGACAACTACTATGAGCTGCTAAAATGGTAATGCTAGCAACCTTTTAAAATGCAAAAGCTAACAAAGCTGCTACTGATAGCCAAGGCTGACAGAGAAAATCTGGGTAAGGGTGATTATTAGCCGTTTACCAGGTCTGTCGGTTACGGGATCGTTAGGGTGATCCTTGAAGAGGAAGTTAGTAATTACTACTGCTGTACTGCACTTGTGCTTGAAGTAATATTTTAGAGAAATTGTTGATACATAAAACATAATACCTCCAAAGCAGATGTGCTATGTTTATATAAGTGCAAATAATCGTGTGCATATACAGCAGCACCAACCTTCGGAGTTTTTCATAGTTCATTTCTGGTTCAAGTGGAATCATAGAAGAACCTGAATATAAGGACAACGTGTTACTGCATCTTCAGTCTTCAAAGCACGAAAGCTGAGAGAACAGAAGCTCTTTAAAGCTCGTGCAGTCTCATATGTAACGCGTCTTTTTAGATTCGAAATGAAAATGAATTTTGTTTGGATACCCACATGAAAACTCTACCATGTAGCAAAAATTATAGTAACAAGTGTAGGCTAATGTAGTCTGTTCCTAAAATTTAGTAGGAAGTAAGTTCTTAATATTAAGGCCAGATGTCAGTGCCGAGGATATATAGAGTCTTAGACTATCCTCAGTGACTTAAATAGCTTCGTGGTTGCATAAAGCAGCCATAGATCCATAGGCTTCAGCTGCGTTTCTATTACTGATGTGGCTTTAAATTACTTAGCCTTGATGTTTTACATGATAAAAGTGCCTGATATAGATCGCAGATAAAGAGCTTTCAATCGTCAGAAAGTATTCATATTTCAAAATGATAATCGACTACGACATCAGCTAAAGATTGTTTCTTCATCTGTCCAAAAACCACTAGCCGTGTAAGAAACAGGGTTACAACGGTGTACTTGTGACAAGGCATTATTCTGGCGTCATTTTAACGTACGTCACCTTTAGTTTAAAGAAAGAAAGAGCCTTAGTCTTTAGGCAAAAGCATTTATACCGTCAGAGCCGTAGGTGGGATCTCTGATAGAAATGAATCTAGCAAAACGTGAGGTTGTCCTTGAGATTGTTTCAGATAAGACTTCAGACAACGCAGCCTTAGCTTGGTTAACACAAGCATGACTTTGTAAAATTAGTGAAAGCATGATAGAACTATTAAATAACATTGTTAGCCATATCCCCAGGTGTCAAAAGTTGCCTTTCCTGACATGGAGCGCTCTAACGTGGGTTCGTGTTCGTTGCAGAATTCTTCCTAAAACCGAAGTTCTTGCGAACATCGTAAACGGAAACGACACAAAAAGACCTATTTAAAGTTATTCTGATTGTTATTTGACCGTAGCACGTAAGAAATTACGTGCCTATGGACATCTAAACACTTATCGCTTCGGGCTGCTGGGTCTCCCAAGCCGGCGGCTACCGTACGATAACTCCCAATACCGCTGGGGGGGGGTAAGTCCGGCAGTATTGGGAGTTATTCCCAAAAATGGCCGCCAATAGGGGAGTTGTCCCTCCAAATGAATGTTTAGAAAATATTGTACCAAGACCAGTATACTGATTGGCATGAAAATTGGCACAAAGAACACTGGTAGCATTAGCTATCATTTGATGTACAATAGCTGCTGTTTTGACCTTCTTATGATCTTAAAAAGTCCAAGGTCACGTATAGCACTGCTGGTAAAATCAGCTCCAAATTTTTTCGATGATTTAATCGTAATTGTAGAAATATGGAAAACCACTCAAAAAATGCAAGACAATTGACTGGAGACTCACAGCCCACAAGAATGTTTTAAAAGAAAATTTGACATTTAAATTGTTGACTGTCATCACGAACACAGCACACGGACACTTTGTCACAGGCATATTATATGCATACACGCCCATCATGCATAGATGCAGGGGTGAGTGTCAAGACAGGTGAGCTCCACCTATAATCCAAGTTTCATACAGATCGGCCCAGTGTCAACTAAGTTGTACAATTTATCAGGTACCATGTACTACTGCTGTGACAGCACTCAGAGAAGCCAGAAGCCAGAGGTGCCAAAGCATGTAGATGACATGGAATAACTAGAGTGTTACTATATTTGTCGCCATAAAACATCGAAACACATACTTAGGAGCATGCACCTCGAATTTCACGTTGATTGGGTCACAAGTAGCCTACCTGTGACATTTTTAAGCCATGTGAGTGAAAGGATGACAAAGGCTCAGCACGACAAACACTGCCAGTTTTGACCAAAACAAGTATATCTAGTGAGGTCCAATATGCATGCGAGAAGACTGGAATGATTATGTACCTACAATCAATCACATATTCCAAAGTTTAAGGTTATCGGATCATTATTTTAGGATATGACATTTATGACAGCAGGCATTGGACTGTCGTTTGCACATAAACTTGAGAACTCCAAGCTATAACCAAGAGGCAGCACTAGGAAACGCTATCATCGCACGAACATTTAATATTATTCAACATTCAACATATTCGATATATAGATAAATATGGATCTTAGGAATAGGTCAACCTAACAAGATCCTTATACAGCCTAAGCAGATCATATCCGCGATAGGTCTCATACCTCAGGCCGGCAACCCAGGCTACAGCCGGGCGGCTCACCGGCATTCGCCAATACAAATATCTAACTAGTAAAGACATAAATGAGAACTTGAATTCACCTAAATTTTTCTTGAATACAAATGAATCAACATTTTCAGATTGGCTTCCAGTAAACGACGCGCTAGTTGCATCCAAGTCACCAAGCTGACCGGCCGCCGAACAAATGACCACTTGCGGCCGTCGCCTCGTGCGTTATGGCGGCTACAGGAACTGGATCAGCTGCCCCAGGATTCATGCGGTGCCGTGATAATGGACTCCTTAGTTACGGCAGCCCAGGCAGCAACAAATTCTCAATACATTATCCCTAATGTTCGTCTACTGGCCGAAAGATAGTCACTTCCGGTTTGTGATCCGATGTAAAAATACCAATGTAAACAGGTTTCTGCCAAGTAAATAAAGAGTGGGCCTTGGAATGCCGTTTACCTCCGGTTGCTATGGGCGGGGCGGGGAAGCAGAGGCAGGACTAGGCACCCTGCCGATAGGGGGATTACTCTTTTATGATATTGTTATACTACCAGTTGGAAGTGTGATCTCGAGGGGCGTGTCATTTCCGGGAAATTTTTACGTTTTATCATTCTCAAAAGTTTTTTTTTGAGGGTCCTTTTAGGGCTGAGTAGCTTATATTCACAGAGTTCGCCAGAAAACCGCAGTTCCATCTCAGTTGTTTGTCAAAGAAAGTTATTTTGTTGAGCTCGATGTACGACTTCCGGTTTAAATAGGCCTTACAAAATAATTTTATTGACCATGTTCCAGTCATCTTAAAACCACCAAAATTTGAACATGCATTTAAAACTAGTTTCTCTTTAATATGCGAATTTCAAAAAAATTGACCATTTTTTGTGGACCTACCCACCTTATTTCAGACTTTACCCTGTTAACTGCACTGGCGGCTAGTAACCTGCTTAATAGTCATGATCGTCAGCAGATGCTATCGCTTCGTCGTCGTAGATCAAATGCATTCCTAGATAGTAATGTTGTTGCTAAGAGTCATGAACAATGTATTAACAAAAGAAAAGATTTTAGATTCATTGATAAGTATCGTTAAGTATTATTAATTTATATATAAATATATATATATACAAATATATATAAATATATATATATATATAAATATATAAATATATAAATATATAAATATATAAATATATATATATATATATATATATATATATTTGTAGCGCCCTGCTGGCCTTGGCTGAATTTTAGTGCCGACAAGAGCTGTTCGGAGGCGGGCTAGAACTCCTTTGTCCTGGAGCAGTGAGCCGGAGAGGAGCGTCAGTGCGGTTAGAGAGGAAGCGCTTAGGAGCAGGCCAGGAAGCTCTGAGACGAGCGCTGGCGATTCGGCCTTTAGAATTGGTCCGATACTCGCGGAAGCTGCTGATAGATGTTGGCTGGCCTGTCAACCCCCGCCTTCCCTCTTTCCAAGAAAGAATCGTCTGGAACCCATTCGCCATTCAAGCTGGACGGAGGTGCCCTTCCAGTGGCCTGGGGACGGTAGTAATTCCTTTCTGTAATGGGCCAAGGTGTCCGGGCCCAATACCACTAAGCTCTTGCCCCATTGTCTCAGCTAAGTATTTAAGAGTCGAGCGACGCTCGCTCTGGGCCTCGTTTCTTTAGTATCTTCGTGTCTTTGGTCCGGCTCTGCGCTTCGACGCCGTCGGGCACTCGTTTCTCTGAAAGCGAGGGAGGAGGGCGGGCTGTCCGCCGACGATGGACGGAACAGGACAAGATAGTGCTAGGAGGATTCGGTGGACTCCACCGAATACGGTCGTATCGCGCCCGAGCTGGCATCTTGTGTTTCTTTCGTGTTTTGTGTGTGTGCGCTAGCATGCGGTCTCGGCATAGGGATTTGCCGGTGCGAGCTAGGCGTAGTTGGCGTGTGTGGAGTATTCCTGCCGCACTGGTGGAAATCGAGTTCTAGTTCTGCGGTCAGGGTTTAGACTCTGGTTCGGGCTCCGTCTATTTGGGTCGTTTCCCATTATACACGTAAGCAGCCCAACTGTGGAGAAGTATTCCCTCCGCAAGAGTGTTTGAGTTGGCGTGTGTGGAGTATTCCTGCCGCACTGGTGGAAACCGAGTTCTAGTTCTCCGGTTAGGGTTTGGACTCTGGTTCGCGCAACAGTGTGGAGAAGTATTCCCTCCGCAAGAGTGTTTAAGTTGGCGTGTGTGGAGTATTCCTGCCGCACTGGTGGAAACGGATTCCTAGTTCTCCGGTTAGGGTTTAGGGTCCAGGTCGCGCTCAGTGTGGAGGAGTATGTCCTCCGCAAGAGTGTTGGTGCAGTTGAGAACGTGCGAGGAGTGTGGAGATAAAACTGAGCTAGTCGCGCAGCGACTTTGTGCGCTGGCGATTAAAGCTCAGTAAAATCCCCAATTTGCGTGTCTCGCTTTCCAATTCACGCCTCGGACTCGTAACCCCTTTAGTAACGGTAAGCAGGTCAGCGCCAGAAACGCTTGTTTCGTGGCGGCCAGCTTATTGTGCTCAGGCGCGCACCGAATGGCAGTAGGCGCTAGGTGACGCCGCTAGGTAAGCGGCAAGTCAAGCCTACCCCGCCGAGCCTTCGGCGTTACACATATATATATATATATATATATATATATATATATATATATATACTGTATAGTACATGCAAGTATTTGTATTGGTAAGTAAATTAAGGAAAGCAACTAGGCCACTGCAGCTGGATATGAACATGGCTGCAAGGCTAGTCTTTAAGTCCCAGAGGCTTGAGCATGTGTCTCATTTGCTAAAACAGCTAGAGTGGATAATAATAATAATGCACTTGATCAAGCGCCCTCTGAGAACTCAATCTCTTTCTAGGCGCTTTACATTTGCTGCAAACGGAAACGCGACTGAATAGTGAGCAATGTTGGTTGAGCAACTGATACAGAGCAAAGTTCTTACGTTGACCCACAAGGCCCGCCACGACTTGGCTCCTTCGTTCCTAGCTGAACTGCTGCACCAGTTTAAGCCTCTTTGCGCCCTCAGGTCATGTGGGGATAATAAATTAGCTGTTCCGTTCCTTTGCTTAAAGACCGTTGGCGACAGAAGCTCTGGTTCTGCAGTTACTCCACAATTCTAATGCAACGACCACTACTCTCCTGCTGCCGACTACGGCTCATCCTTTCCAGCGGTCCTGAGCTTCTACTTTTGTGCTACTGACTACCTCAACTGCTCTCCTGACTGTGCATGGTCTCCCACTTACTCTTTGTTTCGTGAGACGAAGTCTGTTGGCTACCAGATGCATACCGATAGCCGCCGAGGCTGTTAGTGTGCTATACGAAACTCTCCCGCCTAACACCCACATGGTCTTCATGACTTTGTGGAGTTACAGACGGAGATACGTACATACATACATACATACACACATATTGTGTGCATGATCACCTTAGGGTCTCTTGAATAACTATTTGATATATGCATATTTATCTTAAATTGTACATGTCGCGAGTATAGATCTTCTAACCTTCATCTCTAAAGTCGTTTTCTTCGATGCAATACTGTTATGATAGGCTAACTAAAGCTTCTAGGTCTATTCGAGATCAGTTGTTTCAGCACTGCAAAATTAGGGAACTCGTAGACAGCTAATGGCCGCAGCTCATCCACATAGAAATCGGGTCCGTGCGTGCCCCCATAAATGCAATTTTTTCATCGTAAGATTTTTCGTCAGTAACTAATCAAAGCCATGGAGAATAATTGAGTGTAATGCTGGAATATTTTACATAGATCATTCAAAGCATAAGCGGCTTTCGATACGGTAGTGCCTAAAATGCTCTTGGTTAAGTCTGAAATCAGACAGCCATCTTAAACAAAATTAGCATAGGAAAATAATTAAAAATCTGCTACTCTCTGCTTGACCTTTCAGCTTGACTGTTACATTAGTGTAACTAGGGGTCCGTTGTTTTTGTGCAACTGCTGTCGTACTAAAAACTTAAATTAGTCCTGATTTCAGAGGAGGTTCGAAAGCACTTACGAGCTCAATGGAATACATCAGCAATCAAAGCACTGGTGCAATCTTGAAACCTGGCAATGACCGGAAATATGTCATATTTGAACACGATACAACGCAGCTAACTGATAGTCATCTGACTGTTGCAAGTAGAAATTGCAATCTTGAGTCTAACAGAACACTACCAAGTTTAGTTGCGTTTAATTTTTTGCTTCTAGCATAGCTCAAGAAGGTGACTCAAGGTAACATATTTTTATTTTATAGGCACTACGTGTACGCGTTATCAAAGCATATCCTTTTGGCGACGAATTTACGTATTAAAATGGCCACCATGCCGTTATCTCCAGTAAACGAATTTGTGTATAGTTGCATCCGAGATAACGTTTGTAAAGCTTTCTAGAATCGAACTGCAAAGCAATCTCAATGTCTTTATAATAGTTACACTGGAAAAACTGCATGGTAGGCCAATGAATCTCTTCAAAAGCGAAAGATGCACAGTTAGCTCTGAACTTAAATTAACAGAGGTGAACTATTATTTGCCGAGTCTACCTCCAATTGGCTTTGTGACAATCACAAATACATACCTTTCCCCTTGCCCTGAAAACTCGCCTAGCGATATCATTTTAGGAATGCACTTAAATAGTGGATCATAGAGTAAAGAAATGCAGCAGCACGGCCTGACATGAGGACACACCCAGCTGCCCTCCGAGCAGCACGCCCAGCGGCCATGCAAGCTGCCATGCTCGTCCAGAGGCCCTTCGATCGGCCCTCCCTGCGGCTCTCCATACAGCCCTCCTAGCGACCAGCGGAGCTACAGGACTAGCGGACAGACCCGCGGCCGGCCCAGCGGCCCATCCAGCGGCCCCTGAGTCGTGTTACCAGACTTGCCTGCGATTCCTTAAGATAAGAAGCTTACTAGTGGTCCGATAGGTTATTACCTTTTGCTCTGTTTTCTTCTGTACGAGTTTTTCAAAAAGCAGGTAGACCTGCAAAGCAGAAACGAGCCCTCCCATGAAAGTTAATCGATGAGTTTAAGTCAGCTTTTAAGAGCTACTGTTCCTACTACTCTGCCTTGTTTTGTTTTCAGTCTTGGCTATTAAAACATTGTATGGGATATTATTTACTGGATCAATGCTGCTCAAGAGCCAGGCTTATGTTATCAATGCTCGAGAATGCGATAACAATTCCCGGAAAATTCGGTGCACGCCCGGCTGTGACTTCATAAGTCGATTGTAGCAGCTGAACTCAGCAAGCTCACTATGATCAGCTTCCTCCTCAGCCTTTGTCTCTTCAGCGCATGATTATATGCGTGTGCGCGTCTCCTTAGGTGAAGGAGCAACACGAATTTGGATTAATTTATAAACGCCCAGTACTTCACATTTGAACTCTGAGCTACACGGGCCACTGACTCAGCTTCTTACGCCTAGTTAAACTGCTGCCCCAGTGCTACCTCCTAGAGCAGTGATTCTCAACCTTCCTAGGGCCGCGCCCATTTAATACAGTTCCTCATGTTGTGGTGACCATCAACAATTAAATTATTGTGAGCGAAATATATGGAAGTGAATGTTTTGTGATGGTCTTAGGCGACCCCTCCGAAAGGGTCGTTTCACCACCAACAAAGGTCACAACCCTCAGGTTGAGAGCCGCTGTCCTGGAGCCTTCCATATTTTTTTTATAAACGGAGCACACAATTAGCCACTATTTCAGGTAAAGACTGTTGGTGAAGGAGCCTCCTCTTCTGCACGATTTTGAATGCTTACCTTGCACCCAAAACTCAAACACTTATGTGACATTCATTTTCCCTGCTGCAAACTTTGTCAACCTATATCCAGCTATGCTGAGCTGTTACTTCTTGCTATTACTTTCTTTTACCACCCTCAAGATTTAGCTAGGCTTTTTTTTTCATTGCATCACGTTAAGAATATTGGGTAACCTGTTTGCAGCAAAAGCCAATTACCTTTGAGTTTGCTGCTGTAATCAAGTGAAATTAAAGATTTTTGCGTCACTAGATGCTGGGAATATCTGTACTCTTTGATGTTGAAATATACACTCTAACCACTTAAGAAATATTAAACATGTACTTTGAGGTTAGACTTTTTAGTTTTTGGCAGGTTCAAAATTATCAATCCGCGTTCGTCACCGAGACATTGGTAAATTTCAATATGGTTAGAATTGATTAAACAAATAAAACAATCAGCTCTCCCTAATATATCACACCTCGTGTGGAGAGATCCTAAGAGGCCTAGTTTCCTGCTGGCTCCGACTCAGTGTGAAACGCTGCTGACTAACAGAGTGAATAACTATTAATACGATTGAAATCAATAATAATACACAGGCAGTGTGATTCACTTGTAATTTTATTTTCATAGTAGAAGGTACACAATGGGCTGACAGAATATTAGAATGCAGCGAACTTGACACGGTGTTAAAACTGGAGCTGCAAACAGCTAATCTCTAGCCAGTATGCAAAGGATTGGGATACAATGCTGGCCACTGCTGCCGATTGCCGTGAATTACTATCGATTTTTGCTCGCGATTATTTGAAAAAAATACGTACAATTTCAATGCAGTGTGCTGCAACGTGCAAGACAAGTTGGAGTTTCTCTCAGACTTTCTCAGATCTTTTTATAACGGATCTTTCTGGATTAGCGTATTTACCCAGGCCATTACAGTCAATCGCCAAGCACTATCATGGTCAGAACGCGAATACTTCGTGCTATCTAAGCATGGACACAGTTAGATGCTAGCACTTTAGTGAAGCTAATCTTGTTTTTTTTCCGTGGATTACGCTATTGACCACGGCACTTGCTGGTGATTGCCGTGGATTGCTGAAGGTGAAGGAGCAAAGCAGCTTGAAAATGCAAAGGTTTCAATTTGGATGCAGCGACATGTTATAAGCAATGGCAATCGGAGCGTCGCTCTACCATTTCTCATTGATTGGCAGCAAGTTATAGTCATGGCCCCTGCCATTGGTGCTGATTGATATTGATAGCCTGCAATTGTACGTGCACGATTGGTTGAAATGATGTCATTACACTTTAAACTCAGTGCGCCATGACACGTAAGAAAGGTTTGAGCTTGGCCCAGCAACTATCTGGCGATTAGCAGTGCATCTTAATGGATTGCCGTGTTTGCCAATGCCATTGCTATCGATTGCTATGCATCGCTCGACATAGAAATCACTGAGTAGGTTGAAAGTATGTCTGCTCCATGCAGTGGGGTTTTACATGAATGAGAATTTGATCTTGTCGCAGCCGATATCCCGTTGATATTCCAAAGGATCGTGATATTAGCCCCTGCTTCTGCTTTTGATTGCCGTCCATCGTTGACATTTAATCCTCAAAATACCTTGCCACTTTTGCGGTTTCACTTTTAACACAAAGACATGCCAAATGCACTGACAATTTGAGTGTAGCCCAGCCGATTCAAGGTCGATTTGCTAGGGATTGTAGGTAATTTGTGGTTCTAGGCGAACTTTTGCCGTGTAATGCTACTCATTGCTAGAGTTAGTATTAGCATAATTATGATCCATGACCTCGTTGCATTTTACACAGCATGCTTTGTAAAATGCATTCAAAAAAGAGCTTTTAGAAATCAATTTCCGGGCAATTTGAATCGGATTACTGTAGAATGTGGTTTTGGCTTCGTCCCTTGCAGTTAAATTCAGTGCAGTGCTGCGTAATGGTGGAGGCACATGCAGTAAAATTGAGCGTAGACAATTAACGAAGATTAAAGCAATACTCAATCCCTATTAGAGCTTAAGGTGAAAACATTCCTGTCACTTTCCCACGGATTGAGGTATTGATCGGGTCATTGCAATCGATCGCAGTGTATTGCTGCAGAATAGTAACTGCAATTATAGTGCTAGTACATATTAACTGAAGAGCAGAGCAGCATATAGTCAATCTATTGTAAGCGTCTGTGTAGCTTTACTACGGATTCCGGGGATTGCAGTGGTCTAGCCGTATTAGACCGTGTAGCTGCGGTAGATTGCAGTGCATTGCATGAGACCTGGTATGCACAATGGAGTGAAATTGTATGAGCTCACTATGAGCTGAGTCTGGCCTTATACGCAAGGTAAAGTAGAGCTTCACTTTGAATTTTTTTGAACGACCTGCAATGGAATATAATAGATTGCTGTATTTTCCCAGGTCATTTCAGGCGATTGCTGTACACTGCCAGAGTGGCCAGATGCCTATTTCTCTTTTATATTAGTAGGTGTACAGAAAACGATATGCCCTTTAATATGCAGTGAAAACTGTAGCTCGATGAAATATATTTCTAGCCATTTTTTTGGTGAATTTGGTGGTTTTCTGTGGATTTTTGTATTATCCCGGGCTGTTGCAGTCGATTGCAGCTCATCATACGAGAACAGCTGCACCAATGCAAGTGAAATATTACGAGTTCAATTGTCGCCGAGTGTGCTGTCAAATCACATGTAATCAAAACAGAGGTTTATCCAGCGGGATTTATTTCGATATGCTGTGGAATTAAGAAGATTGCATATTGGATTTGGCAGCTACAATCTTATTTCAGTAGACTTCGCGAGTAATCTTGGGTGAAATTTTAAACATTTTCATATGCAAATTTTAAACGTAGCCTAGTTTCGCATTCCAAGCTTTTTCGGAGCTTCATGCAGCTGATTTGATGTGGATTTGAAGTGAACCAAATTAGATTGTGGTGATTTGCAGCGAATTGCAAGACAAACATGAGGCTTTGCAGCTCTTTTGCATTAGTGCAGGTGTGCACAATGACATGAATTTCACGGATAGATAAGATCGAGATTGCACTAAAATATCCGAGCGAAATCTGAGCTTGGCAACGCCAACGTCCGGTTGATTTCAACCTAAATAGAGTGGATTGCTGTAGATTTTGGCCGATTGCCATAATTTGCCTGGCCCGAATGCCAAGTCTACTATTCATGATTAGTGCTCCATATGTGATGTAGATTGGTTTGCGGCTCAAATGCTTTCCCTGGCCTTGCCTTTATCATAGCAAAGGCAATGTGAAAGTCGATCTGCTTATGTGCTGATTGAGCTTTAGCGACTCCAGATTATAATTGCAAGCAAGTTCCATTATACATTCAATTGTAACTCCATGCGAAAATTGTACTAATTTTGATGCACTCCTGTTGCCCGAGTGTTTATTTAACGTACTGGCATTGTCGTGGTTTTTTTTAGTAGAAGGCTTGGCGGTACAGTGTGTGGCTTTGCATGTTCGTGTGTGTGTGTGTGTGTGTGTGTGTGCCTGTGTGTATGTGTGTGTTTGCCTGTGTGTGTGTGTGCCTGCTCGCGCCTGCCTGATTTCGTGTGTGTGTTCAGGCGTCCATGTGTTTCTCATGAAGGCTCAACCGAATTGAGGACACACTGATTACATCAAATTAGCTGTGCTTAAGATGAGCAGGAGCTAATAAAAAACAACGACTTAGACGTGCATGCATCTCGATGTGTGGGTTTAAATACATGCAAAATTCATGCTAAATTTTCGTTAATTAGTATTATGGAAAACCGTTTCTGTAGAAGCTAGGAAAATGTGTGCTCTTTCACATGGTTATATACTCTGTGATCGCTTAAGGAATATTGCACGTGTATTCTCAGGCTATATTTTCTTCAGTTTTCGGAAGGTTAAAAAATTCAAGCACAGTTTGTTACAGTGCATGGGAAATGTAACAGCTCTATGCACAAAAGCAGCAGTTACATCTCTTAAACTTCATCAAAAGCCTAGTCAAATATTTAGCTTTGTCGGTCACTTCAAAAAAAGCTAATTATTGCTGCCTAAAGTGGTCATATGCGGCTCTGTTGGTTGTACTTTTTACTGAGCTGTAAATGTCGAGATGCTTCGGTACTGATCATGGGTTGGCTGTGCAACATACTATTCACATGAAATAAAAGTGCTGTTTGGCTAGCACTACATTGGCTCTCGGCAATAGAATGAGAGAACGGACAAAACCTGTGGCCTAGTTGTCGGTTGTTCCCAATTCAGTGTACAGCTCATTTATTGCCATGAAAAAGCTCATCAAGGCAGCCTTTCCAAATAACAAATCTGTAAAAATTGGCTTTAACTTTAATTGAAGCAAGCTCAATGTTGTTAGCAGATGCTTCTTTAGCTCAATTTCAGTAAAAAACATTATCAGCAGGGCTAAACGTTCATCAGCTCGGACCCATTAGTATTGCAGGAGCTTAAGGAGGAGCCGAACAGTCGTGGAGAATGTAGTGCAGTCCCCAAGACTTGCTAGTGCAATGGTCCTCAACCTCCTAATGGCGCGACCATTTAATACAGTTCCTAGTGTTGTGGAAACCCCCAGCCATAAAATTATTTTGTGTTTTCCGATGGTCTTAGGCGACGCCTTCGAAAGGGTCATTTGGGCCCCAAAGGGGTCGCTACCAGACAGTTTGAGAACTGCTGTGCTAATGGTGGTTTATAACTCAGGTCCTTTCTCTTGCATTTACTTTTGCAGTTACTCAAGCAGTGCTGTTCTCAGGACTTGGTGTTCAATGATTTGTGATACTGGTGCTTTCCCCTGCCTTGCATTTTTCAATAACAGCCCTAGTGCATGCTATTAGTAGTGATAAATGGTAATAATAACTTTGTCATAAAGCCCTCCGAGAACGTAATCTTCTTCTCGGCACTTCAAATCTGCTGTAAAGGATGCATAATCGGATGATTAGTGGTTGCATGCTTAATGAACAACGAGCACATGGTGGTTTAAAGTAGCATTTACAGGGTCATCATGCAAATATGGTTAGTGGCAGCATGCACAGTGTCAGCAAGCACAAGCAAGCAAAGAAATGAGAGCATAGACCTGCTAAATTCGGTGATAGATAGATGCATTTTTAGTTACTTTTTAAATGTGGTAGAGTCAGAGGATGTCATGACGCAAGTCGGAAGTCAGTTCCAGGCTTCGCTAGCAAACGAACTACCGACATGGTCTTCAAAGGATTTGAAGTTCAAACAAGGTTTAGGTAAAATAATAGGGTACACAAATGGCCTCACTGCACCACTGAGTTAAGTATACGTTAGATTATTTTCTAGAAATAGGGAGGCATATCTAAATAGGTGACAGCTAAAGTATGGTGATGATCGTTTATTTTTACTTCACGATTAGACGATTTAAAAATGCAATGCACATAGATGCAGTAGGGCCGTATGGGCTATCACTGATGCTTGCAATCGGAATTACAGAGTCGCCTACTGCAAAGCTCGAATCTACAAGGATTATGAAGAGCTAGCGCCTGGAGGCTAGGCTACAACTAGGAACAGTCGGTCGTAAGAGCCGTAAACAGCATTTATACGTTTGGAGGCTAAAGAGTCTGGGCTTAACAGTTCATGCAGTGAAAGCAATCAGAAAGGTCTTGCTATCTGCTCAAGTGCTGATTGATCACTAGCAACAGCTAATTCCCAATGATAGCTTGAAAGCAATGAGAAAGGTCTTGCTATCTGCTCAAGTGCTGATTGATCAATAGCAACAGCTAATTCCCAATTATAGCGTATTGCTTTGTGCAATTAATTGCAATTCGGAAGGAAAGTTTTAATAATGTGTATGCACTCCACTTCCATGCATGAGATTCTCATGTTGTGGCGTGGACTAGGTTTTTTAACACGATGATTGGCTTCTAAGTGCCTGGTCTGATGTGTCTGTGTGTGCTTGTGGTCACGTGCTCACGCGATTGTACGTGTGAGTGTGTGTGTGTGTGTGTGCGTGTGTATGTGTGTGTGTCTAGGATAACTCTACCCAGCATGCGTGCATGTGTATGTATATTTATGAGCATGTGTATGATTTCTTGGATGTGCCAGCATGAGTAATGGTTCTAATGAAGGCCAAGTTGAAATGACAGCATGCTGATTCTATAGCAATAGCCTATGCTTAG
>WPIO01000360.1:0-68453 GCA_009760855.2 Cristatella mucedo
TCTGTAAAACATACCCAAAATTTAAGCTCGATAATTGCGACTTTCCGACGAAGTGGCCTTCGCAAGGGCATGCTCGTCATTGTCAAATGGGACAACCGCGTCGATGATAATTGCATTTGCTCGATAGTCGACGACGAGGTCCGGGCGCCGTGAACTGCCACTCACCTCAGGGCATCTGAAGTATCCAGCTTCGTCCACTGTCTCAGGAAATCCGGTAGGGCTTTAAACGGACCATTTAGGATTTTGTCGTATTTGGCCCGGGTGGGGGGCAGGCATCATCGTAATAGTGGTAATAATAATGATAATAACAATAATACACTTGATAAAGCACCCTGAGAGAACTCGATCGCTTTCTAGGCCCTTTACATTTGCTGCAAAGGTAAATGCGATTGAATGGTGAGTAATATCATGCTTGATCAACAACATGAATAACATGTTTAGGGGTGACATCCACAGGGTCAGCATGCAAGTGTGGTTAGTGGCAGCACACACATTGTCAGCATGCATAAGCACGTGAAGGACGAAACACAGGGACCCACTGAATGCCGTCCTAAATGGGTGCGTTTCAAGCTCTTTTTAAGTGTGGTCAAATCAGGGGATGATCTGACGAAAGTCGGGAGTGAGCTCCAGGCTCTGGGAGCATACGAACTAAATGCACGGTCTCCGAAGGATTTGAGGTTTGTACGAGGTATTGGTAAACTGTTAGATTCTGAAAAGCTGGTGGTACGATGCTAGGCCTGGTGAGGAGTAGATCTGAGAGATAGGCTGGAGGCTAAGAATAAAGTGACCTAAAAATGAGCGACAAAATCTTGAAGTCGATCCATGACGAGAGAATTCGAGGTGCTCGGATGCTGGAAGTAATCAAAGCAAAGGTAAAACTGAGTGTCATCCGCATAGAAGTGAAAGCCTAGATTGTGCGTGGCAATCACATCGGCAAGTGCGAGAGTATAAGCCACGTAAAAAACGGGACCAAGCACAAAGCCCTGAGCTAACCCCACATTTCACAGGTTCCTTGACTGATCTTTGTCCACTCATATCAGTACTCTGGAGTTTTCCATAAAGATAGGACCCGAAGCATTGAAATGCAGTGCCAATGATGCCCAGGTGAGATAAGAGGCACTCATGGACTTGGTGATCAATAGTATCAAAAGCTGCCGAGGGATCGAGCAAAACAAGTAGACTCAACTTAATCTACATTCCTAAGTCGGTCGTTATAAATCCGAAGCAATGTCGACTCGGTAGAGGGATTAGCTCTTAAACCAGACTGGAACTTATTAGCAGTTTTTGAAGTTTCAATGGATGAGTTCAGCTGGAGTGCCACGATTCGTTCCTGTGTCTTTGATAGGAACAGTGGAAGGGAGATTAGGCTGAAGTTGCTCCAGTTCTCTTGGCATTGTGTTGCTTTCTTGAGAAGTGGCTTGACTATAGCCTTTTTGAACGGTACTGGGACATGACCTGAGGCCGATGAAACATCCATGATGTTAGTTATGCATGGAAGCAGCAGATCAATACGTCGTAGAAGCAGGGAGTGGGAATAGGGCCCAGAGGACTAGTTGTCCTATTTGATTGGGATACGAGCTTCAGGACGAGGTCACTAGTGACCTTGGATGTAGACATTGAGGTGATGCTTGAAACTGAGGGCAATGATTCCAGGGGATGCTTCCATCTAAGGGATAGACTCCCTGATCTTGTCAATGGTTTTTGACAAAGAAGTTAGAGAAGCGATCAGCTATATCTTCCCAGGGGTCACTAGGTAAGGAGCTAACCTGGGATAGGTTAAGGAGCTGGTTGATTGTGGAAGTCAGCATTTTTGGATTGTGCATCTGTGATTCAACAATGTTTTTATAGAAGCTAGACTGGCCCTTTGCTAGGATAGATTGGTACGATCTACAGTAGTCCGTGTATGCCTGTCAATAGACAGTCAGTCCTGATCTTTTTTATACTTTTTCAAGCATAGTAGACCTAGCTAGTTCAATGTCTACGGTAAGCCAACCGCCGTCCGGTCTGACATTTAGTCACAGGCGCAAACTCATCGAGCGTGTCAGCTAGTGTCGTTTTGTAGCAATTTTGCAATGATGACAGGTCGGAAGGGGTATTGAACAACAGAGGCGAAGCCGATATTCTCATACGGACAGTATTGATGTCAAAGGTCTCGAGTTTTACGATTCACAGAAATTTTAGCTGAGGAGTAGGAGTGCACACGTTGTAGACTGAATGAGATCTTCATGTGGTAAGATAAGCAGGATTTGGTAATAGTTGGTAATGACAAGGTGCAGTTGCATGAGAAAATTTGGTCGATTGTGCGACTTTGATGTGAGTAGGGCCATGCACATGATCCACATTTGACAATGAGTCAGTCAGAGCACAACAATTCGGTGCTGAAAGCATCGGTTAAGTTATCAAAGTGGACGTTGTAACAATTCATAACGGGGAAAGATCGATTTCTTGCACGCCGAATCGCAATAAGATCCCGCGAAGGCTTCGGGGCGTTTTTCTTTTGTTAATTTATAATTTACGGATCTTGGCCACAACAACAGCATCCAGGAGTGCAAAGGAGCTACAATAACGAAACGATAAAAGTACGTACGAGCATACCTTTTGTTAATGCATAATTTAAGAATCTTGGCTACAGCAAGAGCATCTAGGAATGCAAGAGAGCTACGATAACGAAGCGATTAAAGGTACGCGCGAGCATAACTAATACGCAGGTTACTAAGCGCCGGAGATTAAAAGCTGCCGGACCAGCTGACTGCCTGCTGTCAGAATAAGATTTGACAGCACGCACAAGACCGCCGCGAGGAACGTCGCGACGCGACGTAGTGCAAACCTCTACCCTACTGCGGTTAAAAGGCCCGGATTTTGCCACTGTTGCATTTAAACTCAGCGGCTTCAGAAACTCGCTGAAAATGGTAGTTAACCCAGCGTACGACGAAGTGGCGGTTGACATTTTGGACTCGCAGATGCACAACGCCTGCGGAGATGGCGAATGAAAGGGGGAGGACGATCGGAGCGAGTGGGAAAAGCCGGTGCGTGCCTGCGTACCTGCGGCTCGCAAGTGTCAGGCCCGTACAGCGGCTGCCCAAAAAACCTAGAGAGACAGCCGGTAAAGAATAATATTGCTGTACGTGGGAGCCGTATCGCTGCTCTCTGGCACCGTCATCGTTGGTACTTTGGCCGGTAAGCTGTCAGCCAGCCAGCCAGCGTCTCCGTCTAGCGGCGTCAGTCGCGAGCGCTCTTGAAAAGAAAGGAAGCTGAAATTGACTAAGGCTCGCCGCGGCAAAGTACTGCGCCCAAGAAACGCAAGCAGCCGAGCCCTGTGCCACCGGCCTTTCAGCCATGGAAGTCTGCCCATGGCACCGGCCATGTGTTGGAAGAAAGCACTGATGAGCTTGAAGCTGAACGCCGTTTGCTTAAAGATGTGAAATGCAACGGCCGCGAAACTTCAATAGGCAGCTGCAGGCATGCTCAGGGTGCAAAAGCTGATAGGTGTTCGGATGGTGAACTACTGCTAATTCAATGCCTGGGTAAGACTGGTAGCTCTCTTGCCTCGTGGCTGTGAAGGCGTTGATGCAGCCGTGCAAAGCCTTCATTTGCATACAAATGGGTTTAGTGGATGCTTTACGGAAATGAATTTGTTTTATCAGGGTTGGATAGTACTGGACTTAATAATCGTCTGAAAAATTGCTTTGGGAATGCTAAGAGCAGGAGCTTGCAAAGCGACTTCCAACTTGGTTGCTCATTCTGCAGCTCTCAGTCATCCATGCAGCTGCTTGAGTCGTGGCTCCTAAACTTACAGCGAAGGCCAAAATTCTAGAGACAGCCAGAAAAGTTCCGGTTATCTGTGGCATCGTGAATCCTTCCTGATTTATGCATACCACTTTGCTTCATCTCGATTGCTTCAAGCGGACCATAAAATTGCTGCCAGTATTCTAGGTCACGAGTGACTGATTTGCAGTAATTGGCAATAGCAATATATTCCCATCCGAAGCCCCAAAAATAACCTGCAATGGCTTCTTATGAAGAGCTTCCATACGATTTTGGCAGGGTCGAGTAGGGCCTCTCGAACATATTGTTTAGCTGTCGAGGGAGTGTGGCTGGAGCTGCTAAAGATCTGACTCGCCGACTTTTATAGACTAGTGGTAGCATCAAATAACCCCAGAAAAGGGTCTTCAAAAGGTAGCAGATTTCACACTGAAAAGTCGAACTTGATGGTAGAGAATGGCTTATTCACAAAGCCAAGGTGGCAGGTAATTGATGCTGCAGCAGGATTTCCCCTCGGAATAACAGCTTCCACTCTGCCCGGCGAAAAACATCCATATTGAATAACAATAATTGATCTGAGCAATTAAAGCTCAAATTGTTCGAATAAAGGTATGCATCGAATGATCAAAATCTTTCGTTCAAAAGCCTTACAAACTTTATTCAAGCTTAAAGTTTGCAACTCAGCTTGGCTCCCTCAGTGAAGAACGATTATTCTAAATGTGTGGTACCTTTACGAAGTATACGATTGACCGTTACTTGCGGATAGAAAATTATTTACGTATCTTCAACTGGTAGTATTTAGCAAATTTTCTTGCCACATCGGTTAGTCTCAGTAGCTGTTTTTTATTTCATATTTTGAGATAGAGTAAGTCTGTGTATGACTACTTTTGCTTTGACTTGACTGCTCTACTGCAATTCAGGCATAACGTTATGTGTTGCTACTACTGTGTGTGCTAGAATGCTAGATAATTATTATTCACAAGAAATGCAGGCGAAGGAAATTCCAGTGTTCCGACTGAATTACAACAGCTCGTTTAGGAACAATAAAAGTTCTCTACTCTCAATTATTACTAATAATAAAAATGAACATTAATATAATACATTCGATTAAGCGCTCTCAGAGAACTCAGTCTCTTTCTGGGCACTTTACATATGCAGCGAAGGAAACATGTAAGAATGGCTAGTGATGGCATGCTCAATGACAATAAGTTATTGAGACAGTGGTATGTACACAGGCAGAGCTTGGATCTCATGATTCGAAACTGTTACCTTGGTTACGTTTCCAGAACAGCAGGCATTTTGAACACAAAGCCGTAGATTTTCATTTTCTAATAGAAAATCTCGCCGATACGTAGAGGACATGAACTTGCATTTCCTTTGATTTTGTAGATTCTGTGGAACAACGAACGAGAGGTACGAGTTTGTGGCAGGCAGAACCAGATTTGAGCACATCTACTCCATTTATCTGCTCCAGCAGCTTGAGTTGGTTTATTGCTTTCCTACTAAGGGCATTTAGTGTCGCAATTGCAAGCAGGTATCTTGGCTTAAGAGAGTGTCCAAAGTGCATGATGTTGCCAACAATGCTCCGATATGGCTTGATTAAGACAATAAAGATATAGTAAACACACGTACACAATACGCATGGCACGTGTGAATGAAGGAATGAGAATTTTAGCCGATACCTTGTATTCAAAGAAGCGCTGGAGGGAATTAATGACTGTTGTGTGGACGTATGCAATTTATTGTTCTGCAGGCCTTCGCCTAGCCTATGGAATTAGTAATGCAACTGGAGTCGTCCAGCTTTACGTGAATGAAGCGTGGCAGACTGTCTGCAGCTTGCATTCGTGGAGATTTACCGAGGCCTTGGTCGTGTGCCGTCAGCTTGGTGTCAGGTACGTCTAGCCGAATGATGACACGATAACATCATTTTGACTGTGCCGGAAGTGATGCCACATTTGATTTTATGCAGATTATATGTACTGTGGCTGAATTTGTGCTCTGATCTCTCCTTGCTTTCAAGCATTGTAGTTTCTCTTAACTCACACTCTGCATGTATTTCTGCCCCTATGAACTTGAATGAAGGAACTTTCTCAAATTGGTAACTGGTAAAACAGCATACTATTTCGGGGTCAACCTAGCGTTTCTCAAAAATTAAAAAACCAAAACCCTAAAACGATCTCAGTCAGCTAGCTTATATTCTGTACTATCTGCATGCTATCTAGGTGTCTTGTTTCAAAGTTACTTGTTAGTAGACGACCATATCAGCTCCAGTATCAAGCCTACATTCATTATACAAATGACACCAAACAATTTAGGCCTTCATAGACAGGAAAAGTGGCACATCGGAGTTATTCTAAGCATTTTGGAAATCCCATCTAGTCCTCTGTTATTCACGAGTCGAAGGTCTTCTATCTTGTACAATTGAGCGTTTTAGTTAATTTAAAACTAAAGAACTTAGCATTTGTGTAGTGAACGTCACAATTGCCAATTTTATCACTTCTTGCTGACTCATTGGATCTCCGTCGACTTGTTTGTATCGAATTTTAGGTTTTTCATATTTGACTTTCGGTCTCTTCCTTCATTTACTCCGGCCAGCCTATCCAAACTACTTGCCAAACTGGCTTGTCATTGTTCCACTGGCTCTTCCGACTCAAATCGCTTAACTATGCCTCCGATCAACCTCATATTCTTTGGTAACCACGTCTTAAGTTTGCATGCTTACAAAGCTTGCTACTCGCAATTAATTGACTTGAAGACATTTAGGAAGAAGCCGAAACACTGAAAGACGTTTTCCCAGTTTTTGCTGGGTCACTGCCAATTCACTCGCACACATGTACATGCAACTACATTTTCCTAATTATTATGGTGGCCTACGAGAACTTGGTCTCTATCTACGCACCTCATATTTTCCGAAAGGCTGGATGTATCGATCTTAATCGTTGAAGTCGAGCACCTTACCCTCTAGGCCTTTGGTTCTCAACCTTGCTAATGAAGCTACCCTTTATTACAGTTCCTAATGTTGTGGCGACCCCAACTATAAGAACATTTTCAAAAAATTTGGAAATGCGTCTTTTTCGATGGTCTTAAGTGACCCCTGTGAAACTTTCGTTCGGCCCTCAAAGAGGTTGCGACCCATAGGTCAAGAACCGTTGCTCTAGGCCAAACCAGGATCGTAAGCCAAGTTACATGCTTCCATTGCAGTATATGTAAAGGGCTTTGAAAGAGATTGACTTGTCTTAGCATGGTAAACCAATGTCTTACAGTACTCTCCAACTGCCGACTATGGCACATCTTTTTCAGCGGTCCTGAACTGCTACTTCTATGCTACTCACTACCTCAACTGCTCTCCTAACTCTGCTATGCTTCCCACTTTCTCTTTGTTGCGTGAGACGAAGTCTGTTGGCTACCGAATGCGTACCGAAAACCGCTTAGGCTGTGAGTGCGCTATACAGAACTCTCCTGCGTAACACCCACATGGTCTTTATGACTTTGTGGAGTTACTGACGGAGATACATTACATTACATACATACATTACATTACATTACATTACACCACATTAATATGCTATCACTTTCAAACATGTCTCAGTACGTAATGGCACCTATTCGCTTTAGCACGATCTAGTTCGGCTCAACAACATTCGGAAAGTTCGATAGAACTGCATAGAGCATCACACTTGAAAGCTTTCTAAGTTTCTCATTCAAGTGCAATGGAAACGAGCCGAGCTTCTTGGACTGCCAGAACATTCAAGCAGTCAATGATCGAGCCTGTGGAAGCACCGCTTTACAGGCAGCCGAAGTCAATTACACGTAGACGAGCCAAGCTAGTGTGCTAACCAGCCGCTAATAGGCCATAATGTTTTTCAGAAACACGATTGCATGGTTTCACAGGTGCAATTCTAAAGAATAAGGTTGTTCATTCAGCAGTACTTGGTCAATCAAATCAAGACCAATAGTAAATCTTTCTCATCTTGTGCCAAGAACCAAACCGTTATTCAATGTTTGCCAGCAACTCCAGAGTCAGAATCCAGTGATGTCCTTAAAGGCAATCCATTATTGACGGATTGCCTTCCATGCAATCCATCAAACTGCACTCCAGCAGGCCAGGCAAGCTTGTTTGAACACCACATGGTTGAAAGGTACTCTTGAAGCCACCCAGAACGCTTTTGTAAGATCCATAAGACTTCTAACACATATGCATATAGTCTTCTTACGGAACTGTTATAATCAAGCCATGTTAAAACTTTTGGAAAGATACCGACGCTCTCTTCAAGCGGAGTGTAAAATATTTGGCTATTTTTATATATATTTGATGAACACGAGTGGCAATGGGTCATGGTTTATAGGCAGGCACTAACGGTACCAAAACACATTATCTCTTGCCTAACTGAAAGAGATCTACCTTGGATTAGCTTGGCTTTTATTTGGTTGCTTTTATTTGCCTGACTTTATTACTAGCATGTCTTGATGTTAACTAATTGTGTATTTTTACTTGATCTGACAGACTATGCAATTTGTAAACGATCTTCATTTAAATAAATCTCAAAAGATAGTTGGCTTGTAGTATTAGGGTGCATTTCTAGTTTTCTTCAGGTCAGTCGAGTAACGGTTGCTATTAGAAGCTCGCACCCAACGAGTTTGAATCTCGTTGCTCAAGTTTCGGTTTGAATGGTTTCTAAGCTAATGCAAAGTGCTTAGAATTAAACTGAGTTCTCCGAGGGTGCAATATCGAATGTATTATTATTAACAATATTAATATTAGGATTAATTTTAGTAAGCACTTAACCAATCTGTCATCCGGTTAGCTTGTAAAGAACGACCCACTTCATAGATGTTCTTCAGAGGCTAGTAGGACTGTAGGCTATTTCACAGCATTATCATTGCTTGAACTAGGAGTCCAAAATTTGATCTCACCTATTCATTTTCTGCTTGGATGCGATCTTGCAACCGGTCCGTAAATTCCGGCTTCCTAGAAGTAAAAATTTGTCCAGTTGAACTTTAAGAAGTCTGGCCTCAATCGGTAGCAGGGCTTGCCAAAAGCGATATTCTTCTCTGAAAACTGCAAAAATTAATATGTTAATGCTTTCGTCGGGAGAGATAGATGCTTTAGTCAAGCTAAACTTGATATTTTCCTGACTGTGTAGAGGATGATTAACTGGCTTGGGCGACTCCAAACGTGGTCTGGAACTTCACCTTACTTCTTTCTGGAACTTCACTTTACTCCTTTTTGGTATTACGCTGACATCTTCACTGTGAATGTTAATGAACTCTCCTTGGATATGCTACTGAAAACACTTCCTACGATGTCACCTCACCGTTAGTCAATACTGACTGGCAGGCCTTTTCATCGGGTTAGTAAGAACTTCCGTCACTATGTGCCCTATTACTAACAGCTCCTGAGCAGTCTTGATCTGTGCGAAACTGCCCACACACATTTAGCAGTGGGGACGAGCTAGATTTTTGTTGGCCCATGGCAATTCGCGAAGGCTTCATTTAGCATGACAAGGAAAGACAAACATTCCGCGATTTCCGAGATACGTTTGAATAGTACGTGCTAGCTCAGAAGATTCCGTCAGATCTCCATAAAGTCTTATTTCTGAGTTCTATTGGAGCTAAGGCATAGGCACTGCTGCCTAGCCTTGTATCACCGGCGAAACCGTCGGATAAGAGCCAGTTGGAACTCACACAGGTGCTGCCGGACCATCATATGCCCGTAACTCTCAAAATTGATGAGACTTAAAAGTTCCATCAATACATGCAGCAAAGGAATTGAGAGAATTTGACGTGCTCGAGGGTTGTGAGGGATCAAAGCAAAGGTACAACCAAGTGCCAACAGTTTAGAAGTGAAAGCCTAGATCAGAGGTCGGCAAACTTTTTGGATTATTAGGACATTTCATGAGTTTAAATACGTACACTAGGCCAGAAGGAACAGTGTGTCCAAGGAAAGGTTTTTTTATACAAAAGTATAGTTTGCTCAATGGTAAACATGATGGTACATCTTCTTAGAGAGGGCAACAATATCAGGTTCTGATAATGAGGAGTTCAGCAGCAGAATGTTTATTAGGATGATTGTCAGTGAGGTGAGAGCACAGGTTGTTCTTAGAAAACTTTACCTTGGAGAACAGCTGCTCGCAGGATCAAGATCCTCATCACCGACCAGGTGAAGCAGCGAGAGAACTCTTAGCCGCCTTTCATTTTCTGGCTCAGCATTGGGGATTTGACCAATTCTCGCCGAAAGCTCTGCCAAACCGGTTGGTATGTGGCCTTTCGTTCAATGATACTCGGCAAAAGCCATTGACAGTAAAAATTCTGACACTGGAGATGACGTTAGGCAGTGCGACAGAGGCAGAGCAGTTGAAAAAAGAGGTTTGCAGCGATGGTAAAGAGTTCCGGGCATTTGACTGCCAAACTTTTGCCGGTTGACAGGATGAGCAGACCCACTCTAAGCCAATTGCCTGCAAATGCGTCTCTTGCTGCTCAATGCAGGACGGCCGACACCAATTCAATTGTTACCACAGCGTATGCCACGTCTGCAGGATAAAAGGTCAAGTGTATAGTAATAAAGATCGGCATCCGATTCGAACGGCAGAAAAGGTGACTGCCAGAAAAACCAATTCACACAACTCCGAGGACGACAGAAAAGTGTCAGACGACGTTGTTTTATACATTCTGCAAGAATTAAGACCCACAAATTGTGCATGATAAGGGTCCCTGTTGAAGGAACACTTTTCACATGAAATTCGATGAGGTAACGAGCATTTCTACACTATCTGCACATGAGTGTAAGCGAGGCTGACCTCGCCCCACCCTGGAGCCCACAAAAATTACGCTGCGGCCATTTGGCGCTACTGCAGAGGTATCTCCTGTTGGTGTAATTCATCCTAAGGCTAAAAAACAGAAACAGATCCACGCTCGACTCTTTATAATTGCCGACACCAACATACCGCTGTTCGGCTGAGAAAGGATGGCTTTCGATCTAGATATCGGAGGCTGGATGGTTTCTGCGAATTTATTGACAGAGCATCTAGACTTGGACGCTATTCTACAACAGCATGACGATCTCGTCTACCAGACACTGGGTAGGTTTAGCAGCGTTAAGGCCAAGTTGCATGTTCGAGAAAATGCTATACTCATGCATATGGAATATCCAACTGCACCATTTTTGATACGTGAGAAGGTGTAGGCTGAGCTAGTCAAATTGCTCTCTGACGGGGTCATTTTGCAAGTCTAGCAGAGCGAATAAGCGACTCTAGTAGTGCCAGTAATTAAGATCTACGGCTCAATCCACCTCTGTGGGAACTGCAAAGTGATGCTGAACGCTCAGCTAATAATTGATGCATACCCAGCGCCTTCAATAGACGACTTACAGAAAAAACTAAATGACGGAACTTTATTTTCAATGCTGGACCCATCCCGTGCACGCTAGTCAAACTTGAGAACGAGTCAAAAGTTTTTTTTAGCATTACTATTCACAGGGGTTTGGTTAAATACAACCGCTTGCCGCTCGGTGTTGCCTTCTCTCCTGCTATTCATCAATGGGCAACGGATCATTTGCTGTCTGGACTGCCTGGTGTATTGTGCTACCAGGATGACATTTTTGTGACAGGGTAGGACGATCTTGCTACATGCACAGTCTGTCTTCGATGATGGCAAAAACTGCAAAGCGTTGGCCTCAGAGTAAGCAGAGAGAAGTGCGCCTTCATAAAGCGATCTATTGTATACCTTGGGCGTCAAATAGACAAGAACGGCATACACCACACAGAGGACACAGTGGCAGCCATACAAGACGCCCTGCCACCTACGCAAGTCAGTGGCCTTCGGTCATTCATACGGATGGTGCAATGTATCGCAAGTTCTTGCCCAACCTAGCAAAGGTATTGCAACCCCTTGTACGAATTGCTTCAAAGCCAACCTGGTGGCCATGGACTGCTTACCTATCACCGCCCACTTATTACTATCGTCGGCCCTGGACTTCTGACTACTGCTACCATGCGTAAGCAGAACTGTGCGGTTGTGTTGTCTGAACACACATATAACTTCGAGTACAGGTGGTCAGAATATCATGCTAACGCTGATGATAGGTCTACCCAGGGTAACTGTGTCTGACAACGGACGGCAGTTCACCTCTGAGGGTTTCTTGAGTTTCCTACAAGCTAAAGGCATCAGGCACTTCCTTTCGGTGCTTTATCACCCATGGAGCAATTGACTAGCTGAGCACTTTGTACAAACGTTCAAGCAGGCACATGCAGCTAGTACAAGCGATACGCAGGTGTGCATCGACCTGTTACTGTTTAAGTACTGCTCCTCTGAGAATGCCACTACCGGACCCACCCATCTCAGTGAGTGCTGGCCGAAAATCGTGCACGTACCTGAACCTGGTCGTCCGGCCACTGAAGGTGCTGCCACGTCTTCATCTCCAACTCGGCCTCACAGATATGCTAATGGAGACCTGGTGTAGTACAAGGATTATCGTCACAGGACGACAATTTGGTCTCCAGAAACCATAACCACAGGCACCTGCAGTGGGATGGATTGGGTAGAGTCAGGAGATGGTGCTGACTGCACGATTCGTCACCAAAGCAAGCTTGGCTGGCAAGATTTAACACCACACACTGACCAGGAGACCCAGGGAAGGTGCGAGCAGGATCCGGGAAGAGAAAGATCGGCTCCCCATTACACAAGTTATGCTAATGGTAATAATAATGCTTCAGCTGTGGCAAAGCCACTGACATAATCAGCCAAGGCCCTACAGCAGCCGCTGAGAGTACCATGACCCATACTGACTCGCAGCTATACCTTGAAACTCCGGACACTAAGGTTGATATTATAAGCCCATCGACAGAGAGCCTCCGTGAATATTTGGAGGTAGAAACATCGAAATAATGGAGGTGGATTCGTCTCGGACAGCAGCACCACATACTAAAGCCAAAATGCACTACCTACATCGACCCGTATCAACCATGGACACTCTCCTCTATACCTATGGGACTTTGTACCACGAGACCGGCGCTGTATCGGCCACTGTAGGGAAGAGAGGATGTTGGGCCCGCCTGACTTGTCCAGACTCCGCCCTCTTACGGCAGAGAACAGCCGACCAATTTCCAGCAGCTGCTTGCAAGCCCTAGCGGCTTTTGTGGTTCCCTAATAGCCGCCATCTGCCTGAACCGTCTTGATCCGTGACAGTGCGAAGAAATATAACTGCAAGTCACCTACAATGTAGAAATTCAGGTCTTGCATTGGATTGAGTGATAGTATTCCAGTGCTGTTGCTTCCATCTTAGTGGCTGACTTCCTGATCGTGTCTATCTTGTTGACAAAGAAGCTAGAGAAGCGATCGCCTTGATCGTCACATGGATCTCTTTGTAAGGAGCTAACCTGGGAGCGATAAACGAGATGGTTTAAAGCACCGATCCACACTCCCTGTTATTAGCTCACTCGCTGGGCCGCAGTTGTTGTGAACAGTTGATCGTTGCTAAATTGTAATTTAAGTTCGAAGGGGCAGCGTCTGTTGGGCCGGCTACATGCCAGCTAGAATGAGTCATGCAGCTATTGGAAGCCTCTTTAATTCTGTGTGATAAATGCCTGCTATCTGAAAACCATTGGAATAATTATTTGCGAGCAGGTCCAGGGATAGCTGGATGCATTTTTGATGACCGAGACGTGGATGACACCTTGCTCTGGCAGCTGTGTATTTTAGACCAGACATCCCCGGGCTCTCATATTTTTCAATCCTAGTGATCTCACAAGGTTTTATTCTGGGTTTTGATTTTAGTTCTCCTGAAGATTGTGGCTAAGCAGCTTTTAGCACAACTTAAAAAAAACGTCAGAAAGTTCCAGTCTGGCTTCAAGCGGCAGCACTCCACTGAAACTGTTCTCCTCCACATTGTCAGTGGCGTCCTAGGCAGCAACGATGATTGGAATGTCACTGCCCTTGCTCTGCTAGATCTACCACCTGCCTTTGACATTACTGATCGAGATATCCTATCATGAACGATTCAGAACAGCGACCGGTCTTTTTGAAGAGGGGCTGGCAAGATTCCAATCGTACTTGTTTGATAATGTTCAACCCGTGTCATTTGGGGTCTGGTCTCATCCACCAGACCAATCGCCCGTTGTCGAGTCACAAAAAGGGCCGTCCTCAGCTCTTGGCTGTTCTCCATTTATACTCAACCTCTGGAAAAAGTTATTTGGGCCAGGGAATCACCAGGCTATCATTTTCACGCTGACGATAGATGCTCATATCTGTCGTTAAAAAACCCAGAATCTGCTGCAGCCACGATAAACGGAATGCTCGCATTGCAGACATTCGATCCGGGATGTCAGAAAATATCCTTAAACTAAATGACAAATAGGCGGAACTACTAGGGCAGCCCAAGCGTGTGCCTGGACTCTTTTTCGAGCTTTGCTCTTCTAATAGGCAATGCTGTCGTGGCTATCGCTGAGTGCTTGGAACTCGGGTGTCATCTTAGACCGCCGCCTAAATTTTGAAAGTTACTCAAGAAGACAGCTTCCTCCGCGTCACGCCATCACGTCCGATCGTTATGCGAGATTAGGAGCTATCTTCCACAGCAGCTTGCCAAACATAGAGCTAGCTCCCTGTCTCTCTCTCTCTCTCTCTCTCTCTCTTGGATGGATTTTTGTAATTGTCTTTTCGCTGGCTGCCAAAAAAGCCAGGCCACTGAAGCTGGTGATGACAATGACAGCAAGGCTAGTTTACAAATCCTAGAGGATTGACCGTGTGCCTTCTTTGCTGAAAGAGCTTGGATGGCTGCCGTTTGATCGGCGGATACAGAGAAAAGTTCTTACGCTGACTCACAAAACCCTCAACGGCTTGGCTCTTTCATACCTAGCTGAACTGCTGTACCAGTTTCAGCATCCCCTTGCCCTCAGTTCCTGTGTGGAGAATAAATTAGCTGTTCCGTTCTTCTGCTCAAAGACCGTCGGCGACAAAACCTTTTGCTTTGCAGGTCCTAGACTGTGCAACTCACTATTACAATTCTTACTCAAAAACTGCTCTCCTGTTGCTGACGGTGGCACAAGGTTTCCAGCCGTCCTGAGCTACTAATTCCATGCTACTCACTACCTCTACTGATCTCCTGACTCTGCTATGCTTCCCACTTTCTCCTTGTTACGTGAGATGAAGTTTGTTAGCTACCGAATGCATATCGCTTATAACAATAACAATGACACTAATAAAAATACATTTGATATATCGCCCTCAGAGAACTCACTGTCGTTCGAAGGCACTTTACACTTGCTGAAAAGGAAGCACGATCCATGCTCATTGGAAGGACGATGCCTGGGAGCAGACGATGCGGTTCAGCGCCGGTTCAGAAGTAGTAGAGCAGCCCCGTTCAAGTGCCGTGCCAGGAAGGTCTCGCCGGTGGTGCGTGCAGTCCCCGCACGACGAGTGGTTCCTTGTTGTTGGAAATGCCGGCTAGCATGGCAAGCATTGGGACAAGAACTAAGAAGCCGCAAGGACAGTGGGGGGCGGTGGCACGGCGGGCAGTGAGATTGACTACTGGCAAGTGGACGCGAGCAAGGGAGCTAGGAGGAGGAGCAGGAGGAGGAGAAGGAGAAGGAGAAGGAGGAGAAGTAGGAGGAAGAGAAGGAGGAGGAGGAAAAGGAGGGTTAGCCAGACGCCGGACGGAAAACCCAGTGGCGTCAAGAAAGCGCCGCGGTCGTATATTTTAACGACGAGACGCCGACGCTTCGGTGCATCAAATATGAAAGCAGACAACGATTCACATAAATTGCTTAAACTTTATCGGGATAAGAAAGACTTTGAATACACTGGAGAGATATCTCATAACACTGGGAAGGAGCTAGCTGGCGTAACTTTCCGCACAGGCTCAGCTACCCATAAAAAATGCTACATGTAAACACGATTTTGAACATGGAAAGTCGAGGCGAGCACAATTACGGCTCGCCTATAACGGGGAAACTAGCCTACTCTTACATGCCGGTCATCTTTTCTTTGCGAGAGCTTCGCTCTGATGCGGTAGGCAGCTGAAGTGTTTCCGGCTAGCTCGGACGCCGACTCGACCGTGCTGAGGTGGCTAAAAACAAACCGCAGCCAATAGCTAACTAATCGAATGGCCTGCGGCCGCACCACTGCAGCAAATGTCGCATATGCTACTGCACTTTAACCTGTGTGCCCAATTAATGCTGGCCAACTTCTCGATGCTGTGCCGATGCTCGAGGCTGTCCGTGCAGAAAGATGGAGAGAGATACAGAGAGAGAGAGAGAGAGAGAGAGAGAGAGAGAGAGAGAGAGAGAGAGAGAGAGAGAGAGAGAGAGAGAGAGAGAGAGAGAGAGAGAGAGAGAGAGAGAGAGAGAGAGAGAGAGAGAGAGAGAGAGAGAGAGAGAGAGAGAGAGAGAGAGAGACAGAGACAGACAGAGAGACAGACAGAGAGACAGAGAGAGAGAGAGAGAGAGAGAGAGAGAGAGAGAGAGAGAGAGAGAGACAGACAGGCAGACAGAGAGGGAGAGAGAGAGACAGACAGACAGAGACAAACGGAGACAGACAGAGGCACAGAGAGAGACAGACAGAGACAGAGAGAGACAGAGAGAGGGAGAGACACAGAGAGCCGGAGAGAGACAGAGAGAGAGAGAGAGAAAAAGAGACAGACAGAGAGACTGAAGGAGACAGAGAGAGACGGAGAGAGAGACAGAGAGACACAGGCAAAGAGAGACCGAAAGAGAAAGACGGAGAAAGAGACAGAGAGAGTGACAGGGAGAGAAAGAGAAAGAGAGGCAGAGAGACACAGAGAGACAGATAGAGAGAAAGAGAGAGAGAGAGAGAGAGAGAGAGGAGAGGCAGAGAGAGAGAGAGAGAGAGAGAGAGAGAGAGAGAGAGAGAGAGAGAGAGAGAGAGAGAGAGAGAGAGAGAGAGAGAGAGAGAGACAGACAACGAGAGACAGAAAGACAGACAGACAGAGAGACAGAGAGAGAGGCAGAGATACAGAGAGAGACAGAGAGAGAGAGAGACAGAGATACACGGAGAGAGACAGAGAGAGACACAAAAACACTCACAGAGGCGGATAGAGAGAGACAGAGAGACAGAGAGAGAGAGACAGAGAGAGAGACGCTCACACGCATACACACACAACTCTCACACACACACACACACACACACACGCACACACACGCAGACACACACAATGCCAAACCTACGATCTATCTCGAATCGATCAACGAGTCTATCGCTCTCTCTTAGCCTGACGGTGCTAGCGACGGCTGGAGCAGAGCTGAGTGCTCTGGGTGGAATGCCACCTGCTACCAGCTATAACCAACTTCGGCACGACCACTAGCTTCGAAGCATCGCGTGGAGGGACTAAAAATTGGAGGTGACATATATAGCGACTTCTCGGCCTGCAGGCAATAAACCCTCTGTCGGCCAGGGTGCGATGATGTTGAGCTCAGCCGCAGCTGGAGGCAGGCAGATGCTGTGGCAGGCTACAGCGTCCGGGAACACAAATTTCTCAACAAGGGGGAGGCAGCTGCAGCTGCTAATGGCGACCAGGCACGCTCTCTCTCCTTCCTCTATTTTCTGTCTGTCTGCCTCTCTCTCCAAATATCTGTCTTCGTGTATCCCTCTCATTCTTTCTGTCTGTCGTCTCTTTCTCTCTTCTATTCTCTGTCTGGGGCCTTATAGTTGCTCTCTATCTCTCTTGCTTTCTGCTTCACATTCTCAAATGGTAAGGCTCTACTAGAGCACATCTGATGTTTAATAGGTCTCGATGGAGGGGTTAATGGGTGACAGGCCCGTCTGTAGCTTGCCTCTCACCCAGCGCCCGGTAGTGGCGAATCGATGCTACAGGCAGCTCTTCCACGCTCAACACAGACCGCTACGGTTTTTCATCGTCGGTAAAAGTGCCAGCTTAACATTAAGGCGGCAGTGAGACACGGCACGCGAACGTGCCAACCTCTGCCGACAGTGGTGACAGGGGCCCGTGTGAGATGGTTGAAGTTTGCCGCTCAGTCTTTGAGCGTACTTTACAAAAGTCACCTCAGCTATTGGATAGTCTTGATGGAGTCACAGATAGATACATTGCATTACATGGGCTGAGCTGCTCCCTACCGCCGGTATTTCATAAGTACTCCATGCTCATCTACTGTGCCCATCGGGATGTGAAGCGAACTTTGTACGCCTGGTACTGGTGCTCTGAGCTGTTGCTCCGGTTACCGGTGCCCTGGACTGGCTTCCGAGAGACTGGTACCTTGGGAATAATGCATTAGCTGCCACTGAGCAGATTAGCTACTTCAGCAGTTCTCTGCTTTTCTCCCGATGCTCATCGCCCTCTAGAACCGGTGATTTTTTTGCCGCGGAACATTTCATCATTTGCTTATTCCTTGATCCGTTTCAACCTCTGTTCTTGCTATTTTTTCATCCTGCATGGACCATTTCGTTGAGCCCAAAAACAGTTCTCTCAGCTTATCCAGCAACGAAAGCTTGCCAAGGTCATTTCAGTCAGGTGATGGCTAATGGATCGTACATAAAAGAAGCCCCAGAGTGTGCTGCAGTTGGAAATCTTTGCATCTGCTATGCAAGAAATTTTTAAAAATAAAGAGCGACCAGAGACCGTCTGCGGTTTCAGCAAACACTAAACTTGCAAAAAGATCATTTCTAGGAACGAACCCAGTACTGGTAAGACTCTGTCTTTTGCACCCAAAACGACCAAGTTACAAAAAGTCTAAACTACAGCAGCATTATAAATACTATTTAAATTAGCCGTTCAAAATTTCACAGAGTACGGTATTAGTAGTCAATATTGCCATACCTCGAGGGTATATCCATACACTCGCCTGGTGATAACCATGTGAGGCACAGTGCTGCCGCCAAGCCATTCACTGGTCAATGGTCAATACAATTACAATGTTCAATAATGCAGCCGACGAAGTGAACGTGGGCCGTAGGAAATCCAGACAACACTAAGTGACACACGGGTCCAATATATAGTATTTCTAAATGATTTCTATTGGTTGAGCAAGCCATCATGTAACGAATCTTAATGTTATTGGCTTCTCTTCATGATCACTCTCTGATCAGCCGTAGCCGATGAGGCCTTTGCAGAGACCTATTGGCCTAGGTACACGTGATACTCAGCCAATCAGCAGTGATCTGCAGCTCCAAAAATAGAAGTGGTGTCCTGAGTCAGCCAGCACTGCACTCAGGTCAAGGTGAAACCGCCCGGCACACCAGCCAGGAAGTGGATTCAGCCAGCAAACCATACGACACATTCATGACATAGTACAGCGAAGTGAATCGCGCCAGTTACAGATTTTACATACATTGAAAGTGCCTAATTAGAAAAGTAGATAACAAAACTAAACCCGAGATTAGGACAGTCACGTTACTCTCGACAGCTTCAATTGAAGAACAGCTAAAGATGTTGGAGACCAACATTATTCAGAAACTATTGACACTGATCCTTGCTTTGCGGCCAATAGGCTAATGTCGGCTGTGGCACTTAGACACGAACTAAGCTGTAGCAATCGCTAGAATTCGTCTGTTATATATATATATATATATATATATATATATATATATATATATATATAATATATATATATATATATATATAATATATATATATATAATATATGTATATCCTGCGCTCGCGATTAGAAAATTGACCTTATGTCTTTAATTTATAAGAAAAAAATGATTACATATAGTCAAATGTTGTCTTATAAATTAAAGACATAAGCTCCATCTGTTGATCTCGAGCACAGGAAGTACATATATATACAGAAAAGATGCTTAATTTATTTCAAGTTTATTTATAGATTAATGGACATCACGCTTTGGAATGCAATGCACCAGAGGTAGAAAGTGCTCACTTCCCACTAAGTATCAGCGCACGAATCCTGAATGCGACTCCGTAAGAGAACAGACGAGCGTCATAAGAGTGTTAAAAGTTAATCGTTAGCATCTGCCTTACTCGGGCATACAGTCCACGTAATTTACTTCAGTTGACTGTCGTGCATTGAAAGGTCAAGAGCACCTTTTAGTGCAGTGAGTATCTCTAACTGTATTTCAGGTAATGCCAAGTGTACTGCTTGCCATAGGGAAACATTCTTTTATCTCATCAGTTGGAATCCTTGTCTTTGTTGAAGCTGTGACTTTGCCGGCTTCGTGGGTGAGACCTTGTTTCCTCTACAGGTATTTAGGAGCAGTAACAAATAACATGTTCTTCTGATGAAGCCCTCAATGCAGGTACCCTGCCACAGCTTAATCGATGAACGATGCGCTGGAGCTGTATTGTCCACTCGTATATCCTAGCATAAGATTGTAATGACCATAAGGGGCCCTACAAATATTAAAGACCTTCACAGGGAGGTTGGTGCTTTTTCATGATGTGACCTTAACACGGCGTCAATACATTTCTATTACGTGATAATAATACAATTAATACTACATTTATATAGCCCTCTCAGAGAACTTGATCTCTTTATAGGCACTTTGCTTATACTGTGGAAGGAAGCTTGATTGAAAGGCTAATGGTAGCATTCTCAATGACAACAAATAACATCTTTAGAGGCGACATCCACAGGCTCAGCTTGAAAATACGGTTAGTGAAAGCATGCTCATTCTTTAAATGCAGGTATATTTGTTGGTATTCCATCGTAACGCCCACATAGTTCTCATGGATTTTGGTGAGTTACAGACTGAGATACATTACATTTTGAGTCGCCTTTTGGATTGGCTCATCACACCCTAAGAATAATAATATTAATAGTAATAACATACTCGTGCAGCGCCCACTGATAACCTAATCTCATTCAAAGTTTCTTATAAGTGCTGTAAAGTAAGCATAATCGAACGGTTCGTGGTAAAATTCGCATTTTCAACAATATTTGCATTGTGATTCATGTAAAATTCGTTTTGCCGCGGCATTTGTAGAGGTTAACCGACCAGCACTAGCGCACCCCCACCAGATGCACGCTTTCTTTGTGAGAGGTGAGAATGCAAGGGAGACGAGCCACCCTTTAGCTGTTAGATAACGCGACCAGATCGGGTGATTACGCCGGCTGAGCCCTTACGGGCATGGCTACTCTACTCTAATGTTTTGGACCTCGAGTAGTGGCGTTCGACTTTAAATACTTTGCTAACTGTGGCTGGGTGGAGCTCCGCACCATATATAAAGCGCCCGTGTAGAGATTAAGCTCTCTTAGGGCACTATGCAAGGCTACTATATTTTCATTTATTTATTTATTGGTCTGCTTGTAAGTCAATCACTGTGCGACTGAATGGCACGCCGAGAAGCTACCTGGACAGAATTAAAGCTGTGTCAGCTGGATTAGATTCAGCTGGTCCACATGCAGCTCAGGCTTTGCATGCGCATTAGTAAATAAATAAATAAATAAATCCTAGCTGATTAAACAGCCTCATTTTGTATAGCGACAGAAGAGCCTTGACGGCTATAGTACTGCAGATATCCGTTAGTGTAAATGATGGAAAAGGCAAAATACGTGCAGAAGCAAACAACTCTGTGCAGCGTACGGTCATTAGCTGCTCTTAAAATCGTTCGACATTTCGAACGTCTTTTCAGATCCGCTAGCCTGTTCTGTGCTGACAAATATTGGCATACTTTCGTAATATATCGGGTCAGCATTCGGGGTTCGCTCAGAAAGATTCGTCGGAAAGAGTCGTCAGAAAGAGTGCTGTCTGCTTACAGAGCCCGGATGCTTCTGCGGCTCTTTTCGTTGGTACGTCTTTTCGTTCGTACAGCAAGAGTTGTGAGGGTCAGTCAAGGTCAAAGTGTTATTGGCTGCCGGCGACTGCATTGTACGTCATCGTCTTATCTCGTGCGAAAGTGAAACTAAAGCAAAAGCATTTGTGAATATTTCAGTATTTTAGTTGCTTGCATTTGAGACCGTGCCGTTTTGAAAACTTTTAATTGCGATAGCCAAGTACGGTGTAGAGAATTTTTGAAACTTGAAATTACATATGCTGTATATAACTCATTTGCACAGCACCCTAAAAAACTTAACTCCTTTTTAGGAGCTTCACATACGCCATGGGGCACGACCGCAAAATCTCAGCCAGAGCTCGGGGTCGGGGAGAGCACCATAACCACTGCGCCGAACCAGATCGTTTAGCTTGGATCAGTTACATGAGTGAGAAACTAGGAGCTGTGTCGACGGCCTTACTATCGTAGCAGGGCTGAACACTGTAGCTGCAATGTCTCTCAAACTTCATTACTTCATCGCCCACCTCAGCACCACCGTCTGCATACAGCATTTGCCAAAGTGGTTTCGATGGAGTCTGGTGGAATTAGAAAATTCTAGACAGCTCGAAATCTCAACAATTACGCTGGTTCCTTGCTAGGCTTCTCTATTGTAACGCGAAGATATCCAAAACTTTCTTTTTGGCTTTTCTTAGAAAAGCGTTAAAGCTATGCATTGCAAAACGCGTAGAAGCACAACTACTCTATGAATAAATACTGGCTAAAACACAGTTTTTTCTCCGTTGGGTTCAAAGTAATATTCACTGAAGCCTGCCAAGTCTTGTCGATGGAGCTGTTATGAATTTTCATACGTCCCGTGTTTTGAATAAACAGCGACAGTGCAAGCTAACATTTAAATTTGGTTTCCCTGCGTGCTTTGATAAGTCATCATCAAGGCATTACGCTAGTCTAGATCCGGACTAACTGTCCATCGACAGGCATATGAAGACTACTGTAGGTCGTACCAATCGATCCTAGCAAAGGCTAAGTCTAGTTTTTAATTATAATAATAATAATATTGCACTTGATACAGCGCCTTCAGAGAACTTAATCTCTTTCTAGGCGCTTTACATTTGCTGCAAAGTGATACGCAACAGAATAGCAAGTAAAATCATGCTTGAAAAACAAACAAAATGAATAATATAAAATTTTATAAAAATAATATAAAATAATATAAAATTATATAAAAAAATTGTTGAATCACAGATGCACAATCCAAAAATGCTGATGTCGACAATAAACCATCTCCTCAACCGTTCCCAGACTAGCTCCTTACCTGATGATCCTAATAATGGTCTAGCCGATCGCTTCTCTCGATTCTTTGTGCAGAAGATAGACAAGATCAGGGAATCCATCCCTGCGATGACAACCTCCCCACTAGAATGCTGTTCCTCGGTTCCTGGCAGCACCTCAATGTCTGCATTTAAGCAGGTCACTAGTGATCTAGTCCTAAAGTTCGTATCTCAATCAAAGAAGACAACAAGTCCTCTGGACCCTATTCCCACTGTCCTGCTCCTACGTTGCATTGATCTGCTGCTGCCATGCATAACTAACATAATTAATATGTCATTAGCCTCAGGTCATGTCCCAGCACCTTTCAAAAAAGCTGTAGTCAGGCCACTTCTCAAGAAAGCTACACTTGACCAAGAGAACTTGAGCAACTACCGCCCAGTTTCCCTTCTACCATTCCTATCAAAGACACTCGAACGGGTCGTGGCAGACCAGCTGAACTCGTATATCGAAACCTCACACCTTGCTAGTAAGCTCCAGTCTGGCTTTAGAGCTAATCACTCCACAGAGTCAGCATTACTTCGGGTATACAACGACCTACTTAGGAATGCAGACATGGGTAGAGTGTCTCTGCTTGTTTTGCTCGATCTTTCGGCTGCTTTTGATACCATCGATCACAAAGTTCTTCTAGAGCGCCTCTCATCTCGCCTGGGCATCACTAGCACTGCTCTGCAGTGGTTAAGGTCCTATCTCAGTGGGAGACTCCAGAGTATTGACATGAATGGACAAAGATCATCTGAAGTACCTCTGAAATATGGAGTACCTCAGGGCTCAGTGCTAGGTCCGGTTCGTTTCACGGTGTATACTCTGCCTCTTGCTGATGTGATTGCCAAGCACAATCTAGGCTTTCACTTCTATGCGGATGACACTCAGTTGTACCTTTGCTTTGATCCCTCCCAGCCTTCGAGCACGTCAAATTCTCTCAACTCACTTGCTGCATGCATTGATGACATCCGCACATGGATGGCAGCAAATTTTCTAAAACTTAACGATGATAAAACTAACTTACTAGTTATGGGAAAACCCAGTGTGATCCAGAGATTGGAAAGGCTGACTGTCAAAAATGGCTCTGCCAGCATATCTCTAGTTGAATCAGCTCGAAATCTAGGTGTCATATTCCAAGGCGACCTCTCGTTAGACGACCATATCAGCTCCACAGTCAAATCCGCCTTTTTTCAGCTTCATAACATTGCTAAAATTCGGGCCTGTTTAGATAAAGATACCACGTCCAAGTTGGTCCATGCATTCGTGACATCCCGTCTCGACTTCTGCAATTCACTGCTCACTGGCCTACCAGCATGTGCGATCAGGCGATTGCAGCTGGTGCAAAACTCTGCTGCTAGGCTTGCCTGTCGTGAGCGTCGCAGTTGCCACATTACTCCACTTCTCGCCGACCTGCACTGGCTACCAGTCAAGCAACGGATTGACTTCAAGGTTTTGTCGCTCACTTTTAGGTCCCTTCATTCTATGGCTCCAGCCTATCTGTCAGATATACTACCCCATCAGGCTAAGCATCGTACCACCCGCTTTTCGGAATCCAACAGTCTAGAAATACCTCAGACAAACCTCAAATCCTTTGGAGACCATGCATTTAGTTCATATGCTCCCAAAGCCTGGAACTCCCTCCCGACCTGCGTCAAAACATCCCCTGACCTGACCACATTTAAAAGGAACCTAAAACACACCTATTTAGGACAGCATTTAGTGGGTCCCTGTGATTCGTCCTTGATGTGCTTATGCGTGCTGACACTGTGCATGCTGCCACTAACCACATTTGCATGCTGACCCTGTGCATGTCACCCCTAACCATATTATTCATTTCGTTAGTTTTTTCAAGCATGATTTTACTTACCATTCAATTGCATTTCACTTTACAGCAAATGTAAAGCGCCTAGAGAGAGATTGAGTTCTCTGAGGGCTCTTTATCAAGTGAATTATTGTTATTATTATTATTAGTCTCTTCGGATCTGTCACGCTCGATACCCTATTTCTATTTCAAGTGTAACGACATTCAGTGCCTTTTTAACGATTTCTTACGTCCAACAATATAATGTAATTTACCTCTGTTCTCAACTCAACAAATGAACCCAGACCAAGTGGGTGTAACGTAAGTAAATTTTCTATCGGTTTTTTCTTGAAATCCTAAGCGGTCTTTGGTACTCCTGAAGCCAGCAGACTTTATCTCACGCAACGAATGGAAATTGGGTACAATAGCTTTAGTCTGGAAATATTTGCCAAGGTCGCCAGCACGAGAAGAAATGTCTCCGCCTAAGGTCTGTGCAAGTTATTTCCAAACTTTGGGACCAGCCAAGCAAAAGCTTCTGCCGCCATCAGTTTCAAATCTCAGGAACAGAAAAGCAAGGTCCTTAGAAAGACTTGAAAGTGGTGCAGCAGTTCAGCTAGGTATCAAGAACGTTAGCCACCCAATTGAATATGATATCACTTTTGTGCTGTACATTAATTTATTTCCACTATGTACATTAATTAAGTACATTAATTATTGGCGTATTTCTTGAAATAATCTGAGACGAATAATGCTAAACGTGTACATTGTTTAGGGACTAAATCAGAAGAAGACATACGTAAAATATTTTAAGAATGGAAAGGAGAGGGATAAGCCAAATCATACTCAAACCTCGCGAGCAATCATAGTTCAGACACACGTTACCACATGTGCTAAGAAAAATACCGATGATCACCTTGTGGAGCTGATTCAACAAGATAGGAACCTGTCGGGCTAGGCTGGAACGATAAGATTGCAGAGTCTTCTGAACCTGGTGGAATATCAAAAAATAATGTTGAAAATACAGTTCTAAAATTGCATCAGGATGACTATTGAATTTTAGTCACATGAAAAAGATATCAATAATATCTCGTTATTTCTGTAATGAAATGATAACTCTTGGATCGTATCGTTTTTCTACACAGAAACAATCTACCACCGGTAGCCGGTGAACGTTGAAATTACTTCAACATGGTTAAACGTCTATTAGTAAACGGAGAGGAAATAAGTCAATCGTGACTACTACATTAACCAAATTAATATAACTGCTTACTGTCTTTGCTGCTTATTGTTAGCAAAATTGACTGAAACCTATCGATCTTCATTTGAGTTAAATGATGAATTCAAAAATTAGAAAAATCCGAAAAATGATGGTTGTTTGAAAAACGTTTGAGCCGTCGCAAAGTTTCTGCTACTCGGAAAGAAGCTAAACAGAGGACAATTAGTAGTACTGAAATTAACGGAGACGTTTAATTCAATTGTATTCAAAAAGACGTTGGCGATATATTTTGAAAAGAAAACTTGACTTTATTAAATTATCTTGCTTTGAAAAACTTGGCACAGCGTGTCCGCGAAGAAAGTTTGAGTTTATATGGGCATACAAATGATGAAGGCTTTTATTTCATATTCGAGCTCTTCAATATGATCCACTTTTGGATAAAATTGTTAAATATACATTAAAAATCTAGGATCTGTTCGTTGTTAGTCACCAAAATTTCAAAGTTATTGCATTCATCTACATGCAAGAACTGCAAAAAAGTAAGTTATAAACAGATATACAAATAAACAAGTTGTACGGTTTTATCGTCGATTATACTGCTTATCTAGGACCACCGGAGCAGCTTGCCCGAGTAATCAGATATCTCGATGTGGATTTTTAATGTAAGAAAGTTATGAACAGAGAAACATTTTTAGTTATTGTTGAGGTTCACAAAAAAGATGCAGCAAACCTTAAAAGGCAATCATAGAGAGTCTTAAATTCAAAAATTTCTGCTGGGCCAACTGTCGGTTCTAATGCGATGATAATACTGCTCTGAATAAATGCCAGAAATCTTAAAGCATCATTTGCCAACTGTGACAACAACCATACCAATTCATTTAGAACTATACTCTTCTCTAAAACAGGATGCTGTTGTCGCAACATTTTTTGGGACAGTTATAAGTGTTTATTCATTTTTTTATTGCCCAACTCTTTGTTGAAATAAGTTGGAAAATTACCGCCTTTCGCAGTAAAGCCGGAATCTGATACACGCTGCCGTCAAAGCAGTACACGAAGGACTTGACGAACTGGCAGAGCTGCTGTAAAGCGTGTCAGAAGATCTATCAAAGAGGTTTGAAACAGGACGTGGCGCAGTACAGCTGCTTTCAAGAATACTAATTTTAACTTAATACTTTAACTAGAGTTCTGGAATACTGTTTTCTGCAACATTGACAAAAGCCACAAATGGTTTCAGGATTCTACGATGAATTTTAGAGAAGCAGCAGACAATCTTGAATCCCTGAAGCAAAAGCCTATTGAAGTTCGCAGCAATCTGAGTGAAACTGCTGCACAAATTGTGAAAGATAAATGCACAGCTTGGGGCATTGAAATTGAGAGAAGAATGAGGCAACCAAATGGCTTTCCGGATAACGCAAAATAGATGCCAGATTTACAGCTAAAGAAGAATTTACGCACGTCACGACAAAATTGAGATTGATCGTATTTAACATAATATATTGAAGTGTTTTTTGGCGTAAAGGAAGGGGACATAAAACGTAGATTTAAACAAGATGTGCTCTCTGAAACTGATGCCGACAAATTGCGTGAAAGCTTCATAGATTTTGGATTGTTTTACGGCAGCAACGTCAACGGTAGGAAGCGAATGTAAAGCGCCTAGAGAAAGATTGAGTTCTCTGGGGGCTTAATCAAGTGCATCGTTATTAACATTATTGTTATTATTATTGAAGATTTCAAAATTTTGCTTACGACGAGGATTGAAAATTTATCAAAAACTCCAAGGAATCTTCTACATTTTATTGTTGCAAATGAAGATGATGTATTTTCGAATCGGTGCGTTACTCTCAAAAGTCTTCTGACAGTTGCAATATCAATAGTGAGCTGTGAATGATCTTTCAGAAACTTAAAACTTATTTTATCGTATTTGCTCGCTTCAATTGGGCAGTACCATCTTGGCAACTTGGAAATTCTCAGCAGTGAAAAGAAACATTTGTAGAAGTTTACAGCAATGTCGTCATTGACTCATTTACGACGGTGAAGTCAGGGGAAGTCTATCACTAAGATTTCGCAAGCTTAATAAATAGACACTGTGTAATCACCGTATTTTTACTAAAAATATCATAATTGCAATCTTATGAGAATAAACAATATTTATAGCGTCGTGTTTTGATGTTGAATTTCTTTTATATTACTTCCTAAAAAAAATGCTTTTTTCAACTTTTCGAATGAAAACCGTGAGCCATCTGTGTAGTTCGTTGCCGGGTGCACAATATCGTAGTAATAATAATAATATATTTGATAAAGTCCGCTCCGGGAAGTCAATCACTTTCTAAGCCCTTCACGTCTACTGCAAAAATAGCACGATCGAATGGTTAGTAGTTGCATACTCAATAAACAACAAGAATTACATGCTTAGGGGTAACATACCCAGAGTCAGCATTCAAGTGTGGTTAGTGGCAGCATGCACACTATCAGCACGCATAAGTGCATCAAAGTCAAATCACAGGGACCCACTAAATGATTTCATATCTAGATGCGCTTTTAGTTTCTTTTCAAATGTGGACAAGTCAGTAGGCGTGACGCACGCGGGAGTGAGTCGCTGGCTTTGGGAGCATGTGAACTCAAGGCATGGTCTAGAAAGGATTTGAGATTTGTACGAGGTATAGGTAAACAGTTAGATTATAAAAAAGCCGATGGTACGCTGCTTGGCCTGGCGGGAAAGTAGATCTTAGGAACGCTGCTGCTAGTGCGGTACACATTTTCAATTTGGGCAAGTTGAAGACACCACGGCCAGACAACCTTATCATTAGAAAAACGTCTTCAGGGACAACCATAGGGCCGAGGAAAGTCTGGGCTCTTGTCTATAGTAAAGAATAGTCCAGGGAGCGCTGGAAATTATTGAGGGCTTCAGCTTCATGCGGCTAAGTGCATCAAACGGTGAAACCTGAGTACGAGCAGCGAAGCTGGCACAACTCGCTCGCGAAAGCCACGAATCAGGAAGCTGAAGTTGATTGGTCAGCGGCTCCTATTAGCATCCACATCGTGTTCTCGATCGCAGTTTAAAAGTGGCCGCTTAAAATACTCCTCCCTACTCCAGCGTCAGCTGACTGCGAATCACCAGGGTAAGTAAGCGGCATCTTGAGAACCGTCAGCGATGTAAATGAGAGCAGATGATTAGCTAAGAATTATGCTAGCTGCGGCTTCATGTAGTGTAGTGTTTGAGCAGGCTTTCAGCTAGATAACGTTGCTAAAACTCTGAGTTGCTTAGATAAGGACACCACATCGAAGTTGGTCCATGGATTTTTGGCATCTCGTCTTGACTTCTGTAGCTCACTGCTTGCTGGCCTATCAGCATGTGCGATCGTGCTCTTACAGCTGGTGCAAAACTCTGCAGCTAGGCTTGTCTGTAGTGAGCGTCGCAGTTGCCACATTACTCCACTTCTAGCCGACCTGGGCTGGCTATTAGTCAAGCAATGGATCTACTTCAAGGTTTTGTCGCTCACTGTTAGGTCACTTCATTCTTTAGCTCCAGCCTTTCTATCAGATCTACTCTCCCACCAGGCCAAGCATCGTACCACCCACTTTTCGGAATCTAACCAAACTCTCACCAAAACAAACGCGTGGACCTGGTCCTAACTATAGAGCCACCTTAAGGGGAAATACCTGACCCGTGCTTAGGTCACATATGTCTAGGATGGGCCGCGACCTACATAGCAACGCAGGGCCATAACGACCAAACGCGCGACTAAAGGTGTGGGTTTAGTTGCACAGCTCCCTCAGCCGAGGTCCTGATGTCTGAAATGTCACTTTGCCAAAACTGAACGTCCTGAATTGAAGAGGTTACCGCCTCTACCTAACACGGAGAGGCAGTGAAAGCTGAGAATTTTTCACTAAGCAAAAACTATTCCTCCGTCTGCCTCTTCCAGGCGGGGGAGGAGTCCCTAAATTCTACTACACAGCTCCAAATCCCTTGCCATAATAGATCAGGCGCGAGATTCGGCAGGTTCAAAAATCTTTTAAATTTCTCCCTAGTTGAAGTACTAAAAATGTAGCTTGAATTGGATTCAGAGGTCCTAGCAAACTGTCGCCCCATTTTCTTTTTTCAAAACATCAAACAATTGTCTAAGCAGCTTGTGGATAGAATAAATGGAATAAACTGTCAGACAAACTGTTGTCAGGATTCGAGTGAAACCGCACCACCGAAACTGCTCTCATCCATATGAACAACGCCATCCTCAGCAGCAATAATAATAGTACTGCTACTGCTCTGGCCCTGTGTGACAGCCCTCAGCACGACCTGTCGTCGGGTTGGGTAGCGCGACCGAGCAACAAGTCTGCTGGCTCCAACACCAAAACCTTTATTCCACGCAACGCCAGCCAAGCCCAGTCTACACACACTAGATGGCTGCCGGCGTCGAGGGCTCTCTCCCTCCCCTCCCGTTGTACTCCTCCGGCAACCCTTATATTCCATGCATGCCTTGTTTTTCGCACTGTCGGGCCATTGTTCGTTCCGAACCTGCCCGACAGCTGGCGGCAGTTTGTGGTACATTGATGTACCCACAGATGCCGCCAATGGATGGATTTTGTCAGGACTGCCGAGTCATCGTCTGCCCATCCACCGGTCGTGAGCTTGCGGCTGTGTAGGCAGTCTGACAGCCCTCCGAGGCCTCCGCCCTGTGCTGGCAGGCTGCAAGCGTCGTGTTCTTCCACACCCTGCATGAGCTAAACTACGCATCTCCTTTGCTGAATGAGCTGTAGTGGCTCCTAGTTGATCCAGGGATCCAGCCTTAAATTGACCAGAAATTCGCACTACGGCTTGGCTCCTTGATACCAACTGCTCAACTGCTGCACCAGTTTCAGCCTCCCCGTGTCCTCAGGTCCTCTATGGACAATAAACTAGTTGTTCAATTCCTGCACTTAAAGAATATTGACGGCATGCACTTTTGCTCAGCCGATCTTATATTGCCGAACTCGTGTGAACAACTCTCTCAGGCAAAGAAGTCTTTGTGGATGAGCTTGGATGGCTGCCGGTTGATCGACGGATATAGAGTAAAGTTCTTACGCCGGCCCACATGGCCTGCCACGGCTTGGATCCTTCCTTTTCAACTGCTAGACTAGTTTTAGCCTGATCGAGCTCTCAGGTATGGAAACTAAACTAATTGTTCCATTCCTCTGCTTAAAGACCGTTGGCGACACATGCTGTTGCTCTGGAGTGTCAAGACTGAAACTCGCTTCCACAATTCTTACTAACCGACATATCTCTCTGCTGCCGCCCACGTCACATCATTTCCAGCCATCATGAGCAGCTATTTCTTAGAAACCTCAAATCCTTTGGAGACCGTGCATTTAGTAAGTATGCTTCCAAAGCCTGTAACTCACTTCCGACTTGCCTCGATATCCCTTGATTTGACCACATTTAAAAAGAAACTAAAAACGCACCGATTTCTCACATTTGGTGGGTCCACGTGATTCGTATTTTAGGTGTTTATGAGGGGTGGCAATGTGCACACTGCCAGTAACCATTATTGCATGCTGAAAATGTGCATGTCATCCTTAATCGTGTTATTCTTGTTGTTTATTTACCATGCTGAGAAGCAGAAGCAGAGCATACAGAAATGAAGGAAATCACGCTGCACTTTAATGTAGGTTTATGTAAAAGGCACAGGCTGGATATGACACACCGAAGCCTAGTGAGCACTCACCAGGCCGAGGCAGGGAGCGGAATTCTAGTTCGCCTGTCTTGCTCTGAGCAGCTGTGCGGTTGCTTGGTGCACAGACGCTTGCGGCTTGTGGCCCTTAAGTGGCATGCGGCCCGATAACCAGCTATGTACGAACGGCTATATGCAGCCTAGAGGACCTGTCACGTTCCGATTGGCCGGTCGGCTGCAGGAGTCGGCTGCTAGCTCGGCAGACTAAGAACTCAAACAAAACAGTCTTCGAAATATATGTGGAGCCTTACGGACGATAGTTAAATAAACAACAGGCGAATCACTCTCAGCGGGTTAGAGCACTGAGTTCGCTTGCTACTTAAAGTTCTTCCTGCCGGCTGCAGGCTTAGCAGATTGGATAATCAATCTCATCAGTCAAGATATCAGCTAAGGTAAATAGTTTGACTGTCTTAGAAGACAAATGTTCTCGATCTGACTCGAAATGGCAGTGTAAAGCGATCTGCGGTCGGAGCCCTTCTCATCTCTCAGGGTATGGCTAGCGGCCATCGCTGCGGTCTTAGTCGGCCTCTCGGGGCAGCCTAGTCATTAACTCTGAAATTGCTATTCATTATCGGCGATATTCTGTTGCGAAACACCTCTGCTAAGCCGACATAACCTTCTGAGAGGCTGAAACCACCAAATGCCGTAGCAACATTACCAGAGCTGTCAGCCCGCTTTGCTAAGCAATTGTTTAATGGGCCCGTAATTGATTGGCTTTCAGCTGTGCACCTCTGGGCTAGGAAGCTTCCCGTTGGTTCGAGGCACCACCTGTCGGTAGCTGCTGCTTCTTGGCGACTTTGGCGACTGTGGCTTTGGCTGTGATTAGAACTCTTCAGCTGCCAGCGTTCACCCAGCCCCGAGGTCCTAGCCAAGAAGATGGGTAGGTATGGTGGTAGTTCGATCGGCTTGCTAAACAGTGGTGCCTGGCGGCATAGCCTGCTCGAGGCCAGTACTACCTGGATAGCATCTACTTTGACGGCTGGTCAATGTGGCCATCTGCACTGCATGCTTTGACTCTGCTTAAAAAGCAGTGTACGCTCATGGATAGCAGTGGGGTATCAGTCAGTGTTACGTCAATTATAATACAATAAACGCAATTCACTGGGCTAAAAGAAATTTGTCCCGAACAGGTAGATCTTTAGCTGAGAATTCAACAAGTCATCTCAGGCACTGGCTGTAGCCATATGCAAGCTCCCGCCTTTTGGTCCGCACGAACTTAATGCTCAATCCTCGTATGATTTTAATGTAGTCCAAGGAACGGCATGATCACTACAATCTGAGGATTTGATTGGGCTGGGCGAAAGCACACTGGAGGAACAATCAAGCAGGATTAAGTAAGCGAGTAGGATTAAGAAAGTGATGCAAGCGACCCGTAAGCTAGACAACGAATATTTAAATCTATTCGAAGCGCGACAGGGAGCAAGTAGAGCATAGAGACAGGTGTACAAGCCAAGTTGGAGTTTTCTATGCTTGCACGAGCAAACTTAGTATGTCACAGTCAGGTGACTTATTTCACCGCTCAGTTGCACTGCTGCTTCAGTGGTTGTTTAAAGATAAAAGCAAAAGTTCAAAAATAAGAATTTGATGCTGACCCTGCGCTTGTCACCCATAACCATGTTATTCATTTTGTTTGTTTGTCAAGCATGATTTTACTCACCATTCAATTGCATTTTCCTTTAATTAAATGTAAAGCGCCTAGAGAGAGATTGAGTTCTCTGAGGGCGCTTTATCAAGTGTATTATTATTATTATTACTATTATTATATCTCCACAAAGAATCAAGTTCATAAAAATATTAAGGGTGCACCTACGAAGAGAGCGTTTCGAATGCTTAGGCCACAATATTTCTCGTAGAGTCTCACACTATTGCTGCCTGCTCAGCTCCGACACAGGTGACGTGCCTAATGACAAACACTGACTACCCGCAATTCGTAAGAATCATGATCAACTATTTACAACTCTCGTGAAAGAGCAAAAAATTAACCGCATATTACAGCTAGTGTAGCATCCAACTCAAGGTAGACTCGTTCTAAACTTGTCGTATCGAACACTATGAGCTCTTATTCACTGATCAGCAGCCCATCATCAGAGAAACCTGCTTCGGGCAGGTTTCGTCGTTATTTTTCGCCTCCAATATATATATTATATAATATATATATATATATATTTGATATATTGAATTTTATTTAATATATATATATATATTGATATATATATATATATATTGATATATTGACATATATATATTATATAATATATATTATATAATATATATATATATTATATATATATATTATATATATTATATATATTTATTTATAGCCTCCAAGTAACGCAAGCGCCGACTCAGTCAGTATTATTATGCCACAAAGGCGCTCGCATCTGGATAAAAAGCGAACGCTCTATTAGCTTCGTTATTTATTGCATTTCTTATCTGGTAAGCAACTGCTACTTCATGTACTCACCGCACGAAGGGATCGCTCCCGTTGCGAAATCTGCCTTCGCGGCAAACGAGGAAGTAGGAATGGGCATCTTGGAAATTTACCGGGAGATTAAGACACTCGCTGTCCCTAAATAATTCATAGAAACAATTTTAAATATTCACGGGACCTCCACCTATATTCAGGTCGGATTGATAGTGTTCTGCCTTTTGCCGCCGCCTGGACAATGACGCTCACCGCGAAGGGACGCTAGCTGAGCAGCGAAAATCACATCGCTTTATCTGGCAGGAAAAAACTGCCTTGCTCTTAATTTCAACCTCCGAGACTCATACATTTATTATATGCTAAAATTATTATGCGTCTATCTGCCTTCCTTACCGATGACGAATGCTGTTTCAGACGCAATGTATGTTCTCCGATCAAGTCTAGCTAAGATTATTTCTGCAATTGACCATTTCATCTTACTGGCTACAGCACCAGTTAAGTGGCTTTCACACAAGCCAAGCCTCTGATCTTTCAAAGAAAAATCCTGCAGCTGAGATGTGATTACTGATACTTGTAGAAGGGAGCTCAGATTTGAAAACATTATCAATTATTTATGACTGCCATTCGCTTCAGGCTGGTCAAAATAAGAAAACATCTATTCTCTCATGAAAAGTGCTCTACGCACTTGTATTAGATTGCACAATGATTGGAAATCGTGCTTACCGGGTTGATGCAGAAGATCTGGTGGGCACTCACTCTGCACTGAAAACTCAGTGCAGGACTGCTGAATGCAACACCGAAGCTGATTCAACGAGCGACAGGAAATCTTCTAAGGAAAAACCACAAGCTTCAGACTCAGTAAGAAATGCCGTTTACGTCATTTTATTCTACTGATCGCCTTGCATAGAAAAAACCAAGCTTTTTTTTATTTGGGGACTATGTCAAGAAAACTTTTAATTATATTTCAGATAACACCTGGCAGAGGGGTTTGGCATGTCGGCAAAATTCTATTTTTAGCAGCCGGAATACTTGTCCTGATTACAGCTGTGGCCTTGTTAGCTTCTTTCGCGGGTAAGATCCGGTTTTCCGTGAAGGAAACTACTATTACCAAGTCAAGCATTTTCTTTGTACGCGACCGCCGCGCTTTCGCTTCGCGATTGCCAGACACAACGTAGGATTGTATAATTGAGCCATAGACCCTCAAATACAGCTCCACTGGCTAGAAAGACCGAAGCACATACACCTCGACAAAAGGAGTGTGCGAGCTCGTTTTTCTCTGGAGGCACGACTAAGGCATGAAGCCAAAGCCTATGTGCTTATATCACGCACAGTCTTTGATTGCAGGCTTACAGTGGCTTCCATAGGCCTCCTTCTCCTCATCCAATAAAGTTCAAGTATATTTGCACGTTATCTCCAAGTACGCAGGCCCTCGGCCGTTGTATATGGAAGCTTTATATGGAATGGCTTTGTCCTAAAAACTAAATTGAGAGCTAATTTAAATTCTCTTTATCCCAAGGAAACGTGAAGTAGTCTGGGTAAAGACGGGCTTTCGGCCAGGACAGATTGGCTCGCCTACGATCAGCTGTTGCAGACAAGTAGGGCGGGGCGAGCGGACACAGAAGATGGCGAAGACGCAACTCGGAGGCGAGCGAGGCGACGTGCGTGCCGCGGAGGGCGGTCGTCTGCTACTGAGCCAGAGGCCGGGGGGAAGCAATACGCGTTTTTTTATGGAGCCCACTACCGTAGGTGTGTTATCGCTTGTGATTCGCCTTTTAAAACCTTACAACGCGTAACCTAGCATATATTCTATTTACGATACGACGTAGCGTGCTGTAAATACATAGACGTGGTGCAGAACCTTAGAAAAAATACGTTATTGGATAAACAAATATGGGTACCCAAATAACATATTAAACCCGGCGTATCCATACCTAGGTGTTATTTTCACACACATTTTTAAAACTCTGGTCGTGCCTTTAGAATAAACTATTTTGGTTCACGAGTTTTGCAGTGTAAATTTGAAGCTCTGGCAATGCTCCAACATTATTCAATCGGCCAGTAATAAAAGTCTAGAGTAATTCAAATAAGTCAATTCAATAAGGGCTAACAGGAAATCAGCTGGAAACATCTACAACCGGGAGACCGGTATCTGAAAAGTGGAGCACACGCGACACAATTCTTTAGGTACCCTATTTTTAGTTCAACAGATCGGCTTGATTGAAAACTCAGTGACTGCGATGCTTTCGCGGAATTTTAAAGATAGATCATCCCTCTACACGAATGACCAGCTGAATAACAACGGTGAGACATCTATGTTGTTTAAACTTACAACGAAACCTAATGATCTTACACTAAGATCTGGATGGAGAGCTTTCGGTTGACTACGCATGTGAGCTGATAAGTAGTCGCAGAGGAAGTGTTTTCTGACTGCACTCCAGGATGACCTTTGATTTTACCAGTTATCTTGATTTTTCTCAAATAAAAATAACGAGGACGCATATTCCATTAATGAGAGACCAACAATAGCTTAATCAGTTAAATGAAATTTAATTTTGATAGTCTTTAAACATGATATAGAGCTTAGCATGCAAGAGCAAGGCCTCTGGAGTTCCCAATGACATCAAGGTGGCATCGCTTGTATGATATAAATGGTTAAATTTTGGAATGAAAAATTGTTGGTAGTGACTTGGACCAACTATATTATTGGAAATAGAAAATATCGTATTCAGGGAATAATCATTTATTAGCATTGTTGGATAAAGCCTTATCAGAGGCTCTTAGCACCTCTGAACTGCTTCGGGGCTGATCAACAAATTTGCAACTTAAAGAGCTGCACACAAAATTTCGCAAGCTTTCAGATAGTAGCAAAACCTATACAAAGTTCCGAGGGCTGATGTGACACTGATCGGTACCGAGGATAGAGTGCCACATCCGCATGACTTTTCCTGAATAGCCAAGTTGAGTAGCTCAGCTCGTCATTATTGACGAATTGCATTTTTCATAATGAGTACTGCGTACTTTTATGTGCCGTTGATATGCTTACGGTAATGAAGATTAGATTAATTGTATACCAAAAACACAATTTTTACGTATTTAAAATTGCGGTGTTATATATTTTGCAGTAATGTATTATTCACTGAGAGGAGAATATGAAGTATTCAGATCGGTTCAGGATATTAGCGTTGCAATGAGTTCGAATAAAGAAAGCTGGATGATACGGCTGACTGGCCGAGGTGCGGATAATGAAGGTCGCATGGAAACTTTCTACGAGGGTCAATGGAATCTCGTGTGCTATACGGATACTTGGTCACAAAGGGAATCGGAGGTTGCCTGTCGGCAGCTGAATTACAGGTACGAAAAATAGTGATAGGATACCTCACAGTACTATTCTCGATTGGTGATACACACACTCACATAACTAATTCAATTTTATCCGTTGATATTTAGTTGAAATTCGACTCCTTTAATGCCTTCAAGAAGTCAGTTTAGCAGTCTCGTCATTTGCAGGTAGCACGTTGGACTGCAAACGAGCCGAGCTTGCGACTAAAATGCGTCATCATACGTGGCCTCAGTAGACTTATTAAAATTAACTTTGCTTATTAACAATGCTCAAACAGTCGCTGCAGAAGCTGCCGTTCTGGAGTATAGTGTAATTGAGTGCAGATTTTCAGGAATAAACTGTTTTCCCAGTCGTCATGTGAATGTCAGAAGCTTCTAAGTATGGACGTAACGGGCAACGAGCTGGCCCCATCTGATTGATTGGGTTCACAGTTCCTGGATGAGCTATTTCGCATAGGGTAGCGTTTTTAGAGACCAGGTTTCGTGCAGTAAAGAACAACATCTAGTGTGAGCGGCTGGTAGACCTCGTTAAATTGATGATGGCACAGCTACACATCGAGTTAGCCATCAGCTAACAATTCGTCGCATCTCTAGATGATAATTCATCAGCTTCCAAATAGCTCCAATATGTACTTTCTCACAGCTCTTGAAGGTGAAAGCTAAAGCTGACATCTTCATTGGACCACAGATGAAAAAGATCGCGGAGTGTGCCAAACTCGTTTGAAAGCTGAACTGAAAAATGAAAGAGTCATTGAACTTTTTAGTCGCAGTGTTTAGTGGCTTTCTGTGCGGTCACAAAGCTGAAAACTGTGAACAGCTGTTGTTGTTGAGGGGTCTCATGAAGAAGCATGCCAATTAATGGGCTACAGAATATCCCTCAAATGCCAAATCTTTAATGGTTAAATTAAAACTAAATGAAATCATGGGAGCTTACCCAGCAAAGCAACGGGTCTCCCCTCGCCGGGGTTTAATTAACTTTGAGCATCATTACCTAATATAGCGTAAAGAAAACATGAGAGGTTCATGCGTGGATGCTATTTCAAGAAAGCAATTTGCACTGTAGCCTAAAATCTGGAAAATGTACTCATTTCTTAACCATTTTGGTGGTTCGGTGTTTAAAACGTCAGTGTAAACACAACAATTTTGATTAATTTGCTGTTCTTTCTGACTAAATGTTAACTATAAGACGTGAAACTCCTATTGCTCTCAATCTCGGAGATTGGTTACTTTCAATGTAGTCATTATTTGCTCCTAGCAGATTTACAAAGTATCGCTAAATACGAAGTGGCCAAGATTGTTTTACTTGGTTTAGCTAGATCGTTAAGGAATCCTATATTATATTTCCTTCAAACTAAAGCAAGTACTATTGGGTAGAATTTTTAAAGGATGTGATAAACAATGGCATGGTTTCCTTTGAAGCTTTCAGTTAGAATAAAAGGAAACCATTTTCTTGAAACAGCAATCCAATAATATAAAGCTATCAAAAGGGAGCAAATTTAGTGAGACAATTTGGAAGAACACGAGTCATGATTATCACGTGAGATGTTCGGCAGAGGGCCGAGGCTGTGAAAGCTCTCCAGATCGGTTTCAGCACGGCGTTTTCTGTAATTATTGCAAGTAGTGACCTTTAAGTTCGCCAGACTGGTAGAAAGCTGAGAGTGGCAGGCCTACTCTACACAAAGCAGAGTCATGGATTGGCAAACTGGTGAAGGTGCTCCCCTTAGTGACTTAGGTCGCACTGAATGCATTTGATGACGAGGTCACGGGCTCGAGCCCCATGGTATATGTGAAGCACCTGAATCGAGATTAATTTCCCTCAGGGTGCTAAGCAAATAAATCCTCTATCCATTGCCTGGCCGAAGACAGGCTCGCGACCAAGTTACTTCGAGGCGATGGGTCTCGGCCTATTGTTCAGGGCATGATCGGTTCACCAACCACGAATAGGTAGAAGTGCAACGGCTGGATGCTGCCTGAAGCCACTCCGACCCTGCGAAGCCGCGGTAAATATCTGCTTAGAGCTACAGAGACTGTGCGACGAAAGTGCCGAGACCTGCAGTGCTGCAGCCGATCAGGGCCCAGCACACTTGGGTCCCCAGTCGCCTAATCCGGGCTCTGTCGGCAGCTGTCGCCAGCTTCGTCAGATGTCAAAAGCTTGTCCCTGCTTGCCACTGGTCTTCCCTCTAGCCGGACCTGGTCATCGACATCTGGGGCCGAAGTGACGATCGTCTGGTAAATCTGGCAGTGCCATTCGAGACCCGTGGTGGCAGTGTCCAGGGTGGCTGCTCCCCTGGAGCAAGGTGTGGGAAAGTGTTCACTCGTAGTCAGCAGCACACTGCTGGCCCGAGGCTGCCCTGCTGTCTTCTTCGGGTCGACACTTTAGATAGCCAGGGCCTCTCAGACGCTATTCACTAGCTATATTAACACCAACCTTGCTGACCTGAGCAGCCAGCAAGCTGACTGAGTGACATTGGATGCCTGGAAAGGGAGCTACATTTCAATCTATTTCGGTGGTAAAATGTACTCATCAAAACAATTCGTTCACACTTACAGCCAGGCGAGCCCTCTGCTCATGGACCAGCATTTCTTCGCTGTTGCCAAAGGCCTTCATTCTTTAATAAATAATAAAACAGGGACGGCAGAAGTGCTCCACACAGCACGACTCTGCTTGAGCTACAGCACTGGGCATGCAAACGCACTCGTCCTCAATTATTGGGTGTGGAAAAAGACACTGGCTGGCCGAAACCTGGAACGGTCACACTATAACAAATTGCATTTAAAGCCTGGTACCAGTTCGGCTATCATTGTGAGCCTACGTGAAGGAACACACTAACTGCCAGCAGTTAATGGACGTTTTCATCCGAAAACACAGTCTGTGAGAGCTTGCCACTTTTTCTTTAATCATTCGGATGACATTTCCAGCGACACACAGCTTAGAGGAATCTGTCACAGGACATTTGCCGTTAAATTTGGCTTTCGTTTCAGTTCGGTGTTGCTAATGAAGGCTGCACAGGCAGACGATGCAGACAATGTAGTTACAATATCGAGTGCAAATGCATGCCGAGGCTCCGAGCCTACCCTGCGACATTGCAAGCTACAAATCGTTTCTCAACATGCCTGCGAAAACCACACCGTGCTTTACCTGAGCTGTCGGCCACCATCAGAGATCATCCAAACAGGTAAGAGATGTAGATATTCCTAGACTTCTTGTGCCATAAAAAATGGCATGATTTGAAAGAATCTTTATTTTATTTAAGCCTTGTGCTATATACAATGGCATAACTTAACTGTATTTTTATTTTTTTTAAGCCAATGCTGGCACTTGCTAGCACTCTTGCTGCTCAGTAACTTCGATTACGGGTTGGAAAGAGTGAGAGAGAAACTCTTGATATTCAGGGGCAGCTCTCTCTTCTAGAATCACAATATGCTGGTTGTTCTATGTGATAAATCTGCACAGCAACACGACAGAGCTAAATCAGCTACTGTGCAATCTGGATTGGTTAAAAGTAGGGACAAGATTATTGGACACAATCTTAACCTCTCGATATTTAGTTTTAGCTCGTAACTGCAATTTTTCATTACTTTTTGTTTAGTGCTAGTTACTAATGCACTAACCCGGAAGTACATAACTCACTAGATTAAAAGTTAGCCATGTTGCTTTATGGGCATAACAATAAATCAAAGACTGAAGCTTTAAAACAGAGCTTCAATTAGCATTGTGCGAGCCTGCCGACGCTTGACTCACTGGTCAGCATACTGGCAACGGCATAGCTATAAGGCGATAGGCAATAAGTCCCCATATATAATAAAATTAGTAATAATACTTTTGTATAGAACCCGTAAGTTACTTGATCTCTTTCTGGGCATTTTAAGAAACCATGATGAAACGATTACTTGTACTGTACACAATGTCAACAAGCATGATATGGTTAGTGGTGAAGTGCACACAATCAACATGTAAAATATAGAATAGAGGCAGCATGCATAAGGTCACCATGCATAAGCACACAAAGAACAAATCACAAGGACCTACTAAATGTTGGAGTAAACAAGTGGGTTTAAAGCTTGGCTTTAAATATCGTCAAGTCAGGGGTTGTCTTGATGTCGGTCGTGAGTCAGTACCAAGCTGTGAGACCATACCTACTGAAGGCACGGTCTCCAAAGGATTTGAGGTTCACTGAGGTATATCTAAACAATTTGAGTCGGAATAGCAAGGGTACGAAGCCAAGCATATTTGAGGAGTAGTTTCGATAGGTTGGCTCGCGGTAAAGAATGAAGGAACCAACAAGTGAGGGACAGAACCTTGAAGTCGATATGCTGTTCGACTGGGAGCCAGTGCAGGTCGTCTAGAAGTAGTGTGATGTGGCAACTGCAATGCTTCAGACAGCCTAGCTGTAGAGCTTTTCACCAACTGCAAGCCCATGATTGCGCATGCCTGTAGACCAGCAAGCAGTGAGACCCAGAAGTGGAGACTAGATGTCCTAAGTGAATGGACTGATTCAAATGTCCCTGTCTAACAGAAGCTAAATTTTAGCAATCCTATATAGCTGAAAGTCAGCATTTAAGGTGCATGCTTGATCCAGCACAAGCAAAACATGAGTGACTTGACTGTGAAGCTGATGTTGTCGTTTACTGAAAGGTCACTTTGTAACAGGACACCTTGACTTCTTGCAGATCCGACAGGAGACATACGGCGGAGTATATTTTTAGTGATTAGTTATAATATCAGAGTCACACTTGGTCTACCCGGAACTAGTAAGTAGCTTTTATTGTCATAGAATATTAAAAGTTGGTTGCCATTAAAGTATGAACGTCAGCAATGCATGCAGTAAGGGAGTTGAGAGAATTCAACATTCTGAAGGCTGTGAGAGACCAAAGCAAAGTTATAACTCTGTGGCATTTGTTTGGAAGTGAAAGCGAAGATTGTACTTGTCGACTACATCGGGACGAGAGTGAGTAATTTCTGTGAAAAGTAGCGACAAAGTATTGAACCCTGAAGTATCCGCCACCCATACTCAATTGGATCCTTGGATGATCTTTGTGTGTTCGTATCAACACACCAGAGTTTACTACTGAAATAGGATCTAAATCATTTCTGGACAGTGCAGGCGATGCCCAGTCGAGTTGAGTAGCTAGTCAGTCACAACTGGTTTCAGTGTCTATAATCAGAGCAGATGAAGGGATATTGGGCATAAGTTCCTGAAGTTCTCTTGGTCTGGTATTGCTTTCTTAATTAATGAACTAACTGCAGGTTTTTAGAAAGCTGCAGGGTCATGACCTGAGCGCATCTTAGTTATACAGGGCAGCACAATATAAAGGCATAGTTGAAGTACTACAGTGATAATAAGATCCAAGCTCTTCATCGCAAGCTTGAAAATGAGGCATTGTCGAAGCTGCAGCTTCTACTTTTACAGCAGCTCCTGCTTTTAAGCTGTGGTCAGGGTTTAAACCGTGTCTCCACTTGTTCTCAAAGTAGTGAATGATTCGCAATGCCAAGCTCAATTCGATGTCCTCTCGTGGGCGAGACACTACTGGTCACATTGTTCACTAACTCAACCAGACCCTCATGCTCAACTCAATAAAGAATCACCTGCTTCACGATCGCCTAACTTGATGCTGGGCTTGCACATTTACACTGACAGAGTTGCAAGTACTGGTCGCTACCACGAGCGATAGACGGATGTACAATGAGCCTTCAATGCACGAGTTGCTGTACGATACGATAGTGGCCAGCATATAATAATAATAATAATTCACTTGATAAAGCGCCCTCAGAGAACTCAATCTCTCTCTCTAGGCGCTATACATTTGCTGCAAGGTGAAATGCAATTGAATGGTAAGTAAAATCATGCTTGAAAAACAAACGAGATGAATAATATGGTTAGGGGTGACATGCACAGGGTCAGCATGCAAATGTGGTTAGTGGCAGCATGCACAGTGTCAGCATGCATAAGCACATCAAGGACGAATCACAGGGACCCACTAAATGCTGTCCTAAATAGGTGTGTTTTTAGGTTCCTTTTAAATGTGGTCAGGTCAGGGGATGTTTTGACGCAGGTCGGGAGGGAGTTCCAGGATTTGGGAGCATATGAACTAAATGCACGGTCTCCAAAGGATTTAAGGTTTGTATGAGGTATTTCTAGACTGTTGGATTCCGAAAAGCAGGTGGTACGATGCTTGGCCTGATGGGGTAGTATATCTGATAGATAGGCTGGAGCCATAGAATGAAGGAACCTAAAAGTGAGCGAAAAAACCTTGAAGTCAATCCGTTGCTTGACTGGTAGCCAGTGCAGGTCGGCGAGAAGTGGAGTAATATGGCAACTGCGACGTTCACTACAGACAAGCCTAGCTGCAGAGTTTTGCACCAGCTGCAATCGCCTGATCGCACATGCTGGTAGGCCAGTAAGCAGTGAGTTGCAGAAGTCGAGACGGGATGTCACGAATGCATGAACTAACTTGGACGTGGTATCTTTATCTAAACAGGCCTGAATTTTAGCAATGTTATGAAGCTGAAAATAGGCAGATTTGAGTGTGGAGCTGATATGGTCATCTAACGAGAGGTCGCTTTGGAATATGACACCTAGATTCCGAGCTGATTCAACAGGAGATATGCTGGCAGAGCCAATTTTGAGAGTCAGCCTTTCCAATCTCTGGATCACACTGGGTTTTCCCATAACTAGTAAGTTAGTTTTATCATCGTTAAGTTTTAGAAAATTTGCTGCCATCCATGTGCGGATGTCATCAATGCATGCAGCAAGAGAGTTGAGAGATTTTGAGGTGCTCGAAGGCTGGGAGGGATCAAAGCAAAGGTACAACTGAGTGTCATCTGCATAGAAGTGAAAGCCTAGAGTGTGCTTGGCAATCACATCAGCAAGAGGCAGAGTATAAACCGTGCAAAGAACCGGACTTAGCACTGAGCCCTGAGGTACTCCATATTTCAGAGGTACTTCAGATGATCTTTGTCCATTCACGTCAATACTCTGGAGTCTCCCACTGAGATAGGACCTGAACCACTGCAGAGCAGTGCCAGTGATGCCCAGGCGAGATGAGAGGCGCTCTAGAAGAACTTTGTGATCGATGGTATCAAAAGCTGCCGAAAGATCAAGCAAAACAAGCAGAGACACTCTCTCCATGTCTGCATTCCTAAGTAGGTCGTTGTATACCCGAAGCAATCCTGCAATTATGCTTTAACTATGCTGAATTTAAGGTGAATGCCTGCTCCAGCTCATTCAAAGACGAGTGGCAACTACACACGTGTAACGCCGAAGGCTTGCCGGAGTAAGCTTGACCTGCCGCTTACCTAGCGGCGTAGCCTATCGCCTAATGCCGTTCGGTGGGCGCCTAGGCGCAATAAGCTGGCCGCCACGAAACGAGCGTTTCTGGCTCTGACCTGCTTACCGTTACTAAACGGGGTCGTGAGTCCGCGGCGTGAATTAGAAAGCGAGACACACAAATTGGGGATTTTACTGAACTTTATTCGCAAGCGCACAAAGTCGCTGCGCGTCTAGTTCAGCTTTATCTCCACACTCCTCGCACGTTCAACACTCTTGCGGAGGGAATACTCCTCTACACTAAGCGCGACCCGGACCCTAAACCCTAACCGGTGAACTAGGAATCCGTTCCCACCTGTGCCGAGGGAATACCCCAAACACGCCAACTTAAACACTCGAGCGGAGGGAGTACTTCTCCACACTGAAGTGCGAACCGGAGTCTAAACCCTACCCGGTGAACTAGAACTCGGTTTCCACCAGTGCGACCGGAATACTCCACACACGCCAACTCAAGCACTCCTGCGGAGGAAATAATTCTCCACACTGAAGCGCGACCCGGAGCCTAAACCCTACCCGGTGAACTAGAACTCGGTTTCCACCAGTGCGACCGGAATACTCCACACACGCCAACTCAAGCACTCCTGCGGAGGAAATAATTCTCCACACTGAAGCGCGACCCGGAGCCTAAACCCTACCCGGTGAACTAGAGCTCCACACACGCCAACTACGCCTAGCTCGCGCCGGCAAATCCCTATGCCGAGACCACGTGCTAGCGCGCACACACACGACACAAAAGAAACACAAAACACAAAAGAACACACAAAATGCCAGCTCGGGCGCGATACGACCGTATTCGGTGGGGTTCCACCGAATCCTCCTAGCACGCTGTCTCGTCCTGTTCCGTCAATCGCTGGCGAACAGCCCGCCCTCCTCCCTCGCTTCCAGAGAAAACGAGTCCGACGGCTGAGCCGGACCAAAGACAGAAGACCACAGACAAAAAGACACGAGGCCAAGAGCGAGCGTCGCTCGACTCTTAAATACCTATCTGGAACAATGGGCAAGAGCTTAGTGGTATTGGGCCCAGACACCTTGGCCCATTACAGAAAAGAATTACTACCGATCCCAGGCCACTGGAAGGGTACCTCCGTCCAGCTTGAATGGCGAATGGGTTCCAGAAGATTCTTTCTTGGAAAGAGGGAAGGCGGGGGTTGACAGGCCAGCCAACATCTATCAGCAGCTTCCGCGAGTATCGGACCAATTCTAAAGGCCGAATCGCCGCCGCTCGTCTCAGAGCTTCCTGGCCTGCTCCTAAGCACTTCCTCTCTAACCGCACTGACGCTCCTCTCTGGCTCACTGCTCCAGGACAAAGGGGCTCTAGCCCGCCGCCGAACAGCTCTTGTTCGCGCTAAAATTCAGCTAAAGCCAGCAGAGCGCTACACACGTATGTGTGTGTGGCTGCTGCTAACATCGAAGCTGCCACACATTGGGCAGCAGCTATTTAGGCAAATTGTGGTACCTCCTTCACTCAGCTGTTTCAGTAGAGCTAATATCGGCGATGCTTATCTGTGAGTAGGGACACGACGAGGGACATTGCTAGTCTGGAGAAGTTAAGAACAGCTTTGGTAATCGGCTCTGTGGTTTGCTTCTACTGTTCCATTGCTATTTCTGCGAAGGCTGCTGCTGCTGGTGCTGCCACTACTGCCGCAGCTTCGTCTGTCGTCACTGAAGCGATAGGCCTACTATCTACTTACGGTTGGTTCTTAGCGGGCCATTGCTGCAGAAATGATTGCTTAAGCCAGTCGGTGGACAGTCAGCCCTGGTCTATTGAAAGCATTTTCAAGCATCGCACTTTATTGTAAGAGAATCCAGGTAGGGGGCAGACTGTCGTACCTCATGGCGGAAATGTCATTGGGTGGGACGTCCAAGGAGGGAAATGTCCATAACCCTCGTTTGCCATGGCAACCTTTGATATCGATATTTCATACTGACATTAAAACAACATATTGCGTAAGCTTCACACAGTCGTGTCTTGTTGCAGATGACTCACCTCGGTTGCGTCTCAGCGGAGGAAGTGACTCGAGCAGAGGCAGACTCGAGGTGCTCTACAACGGCGCCTGGGGTCTGGTGTGCAGCAGCGGCTTCGGTGATGTTGACGCCACGGTGGCCTGCCGACAGCTCGGCTATGGGTATGTAGCACGAAAGTGAATTAAAATTAAAGTGAAAATTGGTTGGTTCCACAGCCTCATTTGCATAGCTACTAAAGAGCCTCGGTGGCTCTCACCCCACTTGCAGTGAACCAGAGTCCTGGGTCGTGAGGCCCCATTGACTCACGAGTCTCATGAATGCCAGGCGTCTTGCCACTTCGTTAGAATCCAGTTTCGTAACTTGCCTGCACAATCCCATCAGTCTTGTACAGTGCCGAACAAAATGTTGTTCAACCAGTGGCAAGATGTGTCCTAAGTCGTGAGGGTAGAAGCTCTGTCCTCGATGTCCAACGCAACATTGGTGCAATGACTGTAGTGAACTTGCCAGGATGAAACTAAGTGGCAAGTTGAGCTAAGACACGGCTATTTTCTTTAATTATGGGGCAAATAACACTAGAAATCTATCCATACTGCCAATATTTTCTCTCTCATTTTGTCTCTATTTCTCATTCTGTCTCTCTGTCTCTGTCTCTGTCTACTTCACTCAGCCTCTCTCTCTCTCTCTCTCTCTCTCTCTCTCTCTTACTTTTCCGTCCTCTCTATCTCTCTGTGTGTCACTTAGGCTCTCTTCTTCTTTGTAAATGTCTCCTATCGATTTTTTTCTTTCTGTTGCTGGCAGGTCTTTCACAAATTAATATTTAATGTAATGGACACACTTTTCAACCAAAGCAGGCACCATTTACCAACACTCCTGCAAGCTCAACACTCACGTACAAACACGTGCATGTATGTGCACAAGCATAACATGTTCTAGCACGTGCATACACGCACACACAAACACGCACACACACACACACACACACACACACACACATACACGGATACACAGGCATGCTCATGCTCAGGGTAAGCAGCAGATAAGCTCTTCCATAAGTTAGGGCAGAATAATGAGTAGGAGCAGCAGTCCGAATCGGCCAGGAAGACAAATACAACCCAGCTTCGGAAGCATAGGCCAATCGCTGCCAATTCGTGAAATTTGTATGAAGTTTTGAGAAAGTATACTGTAGATCTTATATGGGTAATATATGCAACGGCTCTGGGCCATCAGTTTTTCTACCAGTTGGAGCTGTCTTCTTGCAAGGCAACCGTAAGCCACCGTCTCTTGTGGCATCGATTTTCTAACCTTGCAGGCTCACTTGAATTCGCTCTGGGACACAGTGGTACTGCCGGCTTTGCAGTCAGTGCAACCGGCAGCACCCTCAGTGCAGGTCTGCATGCATTTGGCCTGTGTACGTCTCTGTCATGCAAGACTGCAGTTTTGATGGTGGGCTTGTCGTTCCTTAGGGATCAAGTCACCACCGGCAGCTACAGTGGCATGCAAGGCAGTTCATATATTGACAAGCATCTATGCTCACTGCCATGTCGAGGCTTGCTCAGCTGGCAGCTTACATGCACAAGTGCAGCAGGCACTGCTTCTTCTAACTGCTTCTGGCTGCAGGCACTGCTGCATTGGCTGTCAAATCTGTGTGAACATTGCATGAGTACAAGTCGTGGGGTTGTGCTTCCGTGAAAACTTCAGCTTTTGCTTGGCAGGTCCGGCTCGGTAGTCTCACCAAGTTTGCCCAACTTCGTGACTGGCATTAATGCCCCAACCGTCAACGAGAGTGTGCCCATCTGGCTGTCCAACGTATCATGCGACGGCACCGAGTTGACTCTTCTCGAATGCCCTCACAGTGGCTGGAACGTGACTCGAGGCTGCCAGCACAGTAGTGACGTCAAAATCATATGCCAGCCACTGACTCCCACTAGGTCCACACCAAGTTCAACGACTCAGCTCACTGCCAGCACTTCGGCAGCCATACGCCCGAGCTTCGAGCCCTGGGAGCTGAGGCTCTTGCCACACAGAAGCAGCCGCAGTGGCAGCGGCCTGCTGAAGGTCCACTACAAGGGCGAGTGGAGTGGTGTGTGCATTACAGGCTTCTTCGAAGAGTACGAGGCCACGGCAGACTTGGCTTGCAAGCAGCTCAACTTCAGGTGAGTAAGCTCGGGGCCTGGGTAGTGTGCCTATCCATGCTAGCTGCCATCTGTTGGCTCGCCTCCGGCTCGCTATACCATGATCTATCATCATTACTGGCAGAGTGGTAGTAACAGAACTCATAGCTTCTTTAGCAGCCCTCGTCTGCCTGAATTAATCAGGAGAGACCACAATTGCAGTTTTGAAAGGGTTGCCAGGTGGGGAGACTAGGCTTTAAAAAATCCTTCCGGAAACTGTACTCTACATGGAAACAAGTTGTGGGAGCCTAATTATTGGCTTTCTGTGTGTATATGTGGTCATGCAATGCATTACGAGTCAACCGGTATCCTACAGAATAATAAAATTTCTGCCGTTTACAGCTCTGGTTATGTTTCGGAAGAGTTTATATACGAATTTCAGTGTGATCGCCACTTGCTTCAAGATGTAAAATGCTTGGGAAATGAAACCTCAATTAGCAGCTGTCGACGAGCTCCAGATATAGAAGCTCATCATTGCTCGTATGGTGAACCACTGATTGTTCAATGCATGGGTAAGACTTTCAGTTCACTTGTGCTGGGCAGAGCGTTCCTGCAGTCGTCTGGAAGCTCACCTTTCCTCTGTCGTGCACTAGAGAAGCTGTCTTGTAAAGAGTTGGTTAGCATGCATTATCATTCTACTAGTCTCATCGGCCCATTCGCTTGCCTGAGTGGTTGCTCAGAAATGCCAGAGTCCACAGGAGAGTTCCTTTGAGGCTCAGATCACTTGAGGTATTATGGTTCATCCTAGGAGTTTCAATATCGTTATTTGCTTGTCACTTTTAGCGGACTATTCATTCACTGCCACTGATCCATATCGTGGCTGGTAAGTTGGCTGTCACTAGTAATAGCTTAGACATGCCAATCTACTGTCCAACCATCTCCAATATCCACTTTTTAAGCAGTTCACTTAAATAAGTCAAAGCAACTGACAATTCTCAGCAAGATGAAGAGACACCCGATGGACACATCTGAGAGCAGTTGTGAGATCTTCAACCCTCATTGGAAGCTCTGAGTCTTTGGCCTTTATAAAATAGTGGTTTTCATGTCTGCTTGTTCCTTAGAGGTTGCCATGTTCACAGGATAAATTAAGAAAAACTATAAATAAAAAGGAAATGTTGTTCCTGCAAAACCGCTTGTGCAGATGCCTTTATTTCACGGATTAGCATAGCAAATGAGCCATCCTTTACTCAGCCTGATGACAGAGCAATCCAAGGATGCTAATTAACATCCAAGTTGTGTCAATTGAGGCAAACGATGCATTGTCACGATTGGTTTTCCAGTAGCAAACTTTGTGAAGGTAGATAGCGGCTCAGTTATGACCTTTGATGAGTAAGCAAGGCGAACCCAGGGTTTTTGGTGCTATGTGAAGTACAGAAGAGAAAACCTTGCGTAGCACACACACACACACACACACTTAGACACACACGCACACAGACTGATGGACACACACACACACACACCACATACAAACACACATTGTGTGCCCGTGTGCATCCACTGCAGGTGCTGCTGCAGCAATGCGATTCACAGCCTACCAGCATGCCAAGCTCTCACTATCCTTGTCACCCGTATCCTGCTAAGTGCTAGCCTTTATTGCATGAAGTCAAGTTGATAGTATTTGACGACCGGCATGATTGTGTTTGATGAAGTTCGGAGGCTTGATCACCTTGGCATATGTGAAGCACCTGAATAAATCTCTTAAGGCGCTATGTAAATAAATAATTAATGCCAAATCCTTTGTCTAACAAGAATTATATGATTAGCCAGAGAGATGCATTGGTTTAAAAGAAATTAAGGTTGCTACCATTACATTGTACGTAAGGGTCGTCACTAGAGATCACGTCTTGAGGATCATCTGAGAGCACACTATGCACTAGTTTGGTATGTTTATCAAGCAGGATTTTACTCACCATTCAATGGCATTTCCCTTTGCAGCAAATGTAAAGCACCTAGAGAGAGATTAAGTTCTCTGAGGGTGCTTTATCAAGTGCATTATTATTATTATGTTTGGCTCCATGTTCATATGCATGTTCTGATTTCCAGATGGCAGTCCACAAGTTCGCTTGGCTGGAGGTTTTGGCCTTAGACACGGAAGGCTAGAAGTATGGTACAGTGGCAAGTGGGGTCTCGTGTGCAACTCAGGATTTGGATCAGAGGATGCAGCTGTCGTCTGCCGGCAGTTGGGCTTCGGGTATGTTTGCTTGTCATCTGCTTTCTTATCTCTCATATCTTTCAAACCTCTCATAATGCTATAAGACTAGTGCTCGAGGGCTTTTGTATGATTGGTGTTTTTCATGAGTATTTTATGTGTTTGTAGGCCCGGATCGTTTTCTGTCGATTACCACCACCGTTTCTTTCGGATCTCAAGACCATCATCAAATAATAGCCAGCTCATGTGGCTTTCAAACGTAGCATGTACCGGAAATGAGTCGAAACTGCATGATTGTCCACATGATGGATGGAACATATCATCAGGCTGCAGTCCAATTGATGATGTTTTAATGCAGTGTGAACCACCTTTGCCTCAACTTACAGTTTCACGATCAGCCACAACAGCTCTGGGTATTTCAAGCGAAAATGTAGCAAGAATGATCACAACAATGTCGTCAAGGACAATCTCATCGACTTCGAGTCACCCAGGTAATCTACTTATTTTCAGGAAATGCTGCTAGGAGACTGGTGCATGGTTGAATGTATGGTGTGCTAAAACTAATTTAAATACAAGCAAATGTAAAATATTGGCAAACTGTATGACATGTTTGGTCCCGAATATTGATTTATTCGGGAGCCGAAAGTGGGCAGCTCTTTTATTAGGAGTGCACGGGGTCACTTTACTCAATCGAGATCTATGAATTTGTATATGCACATTTTTCGAATTAATTGCCCCGATATTTGATGCCATGCTGCGATTTTCTAGTCAGCCCTTACGAATTTCTTGCTATCTCAGGTTGCATATACTTAGTTGTAGATGACTTTATATCCTTTTGGCTGTGCCTTGTCAGCAAGCCGAACTGGGCCGAGAGAGAGAGAGAGAGAGAGAGAGAGAGAAAGAGAGCAACAGACAGAGAAGCAGAGACAGGGAGAGAGACAGAGAGAGAGAGAGAGAGAGAGAGAGAGAGAGAGAGAGAGAGAGAGAGAGAGAGAGAGAGAGAGAGAGAGAGAGAGAGAGAGACAGACAGACAGACAGACAGACAGACAGACAGACAGACAGACAGACAGACAGACAGACACAGACGGACACAGACAGACAGACAGACACAGACAGACACAGACAGACACAGACAGACACAGAATGACACAGACAGACACAGACTGACACAGACAGACACAGACAGTCACAGACAGACACAGAGAGAGAGAAAGACAGAGGACAGTGAATGTCTTTGTGCTTTTTTTCCTACCATCACCATGGCCACTGCCTAATTTGTTAGTCGCATGTCCAAGTAGTGTGTCCGCTGCTACCTTACACCACTTATCTCATATGTTCACTGGCTCACTGTTAAAGAAGGTATTCATTTAAAGGATATGTCAGGTAACTTTAGGTCAAATCATTGTGTTCCCATGGCCAACCCATCTGAACTGTTTCCTAATAAGGCTTACTTCTAATCATGTTAGCCCCACATCTACTTCTGGGGAATTGACTGTATCTACAACTCACCAGATTGCTTGGTGATTGCTACGTGAGTTCCTATGACTCGAAAGCTTCCATCGGCAGAAACTTCCTACCAGCAGAAATCATCACTAATCCTCCCTTTACGATGTCTAAAAGCTGCTGTTTCTTACAGCTTGTGCACTGGTGAGCTGTAATGGCTCATTAGGTAGGGCGGTTGCTTTTCACGACCTCGGCCCCAAGGTCGTGGGTTCGAATCCTGCGGTGGCTGATCCTTTATCGCTACTGCAAGCGGTGGTGATAGCCATAAAGGCTCTTCTGTTGCTATACAAAAAGAGGCTGTTATATCAGCTAGTATGTTTTCTTCTTGTGCTTTCTGAAATGATGCATGCTTTCTTACCATTGACATTCTTCCATTCCAGATAAGGTAAAATGCTTAGAGATTTATTTCTTGTAATGATACACAAAGTGCTACACTGTAGTGTTTATGAATTACTATTATTTGTACCATCCTGATTTTGCCCAGGTTTAATCTGCTCGCCTTTGACGACCGAGGTATGGATGAATGCATTTGACGAGCAAGGTTGTTTGCTCGAGCACTTCACCTTATGTGAAGCACGTGGATAGAGATCAAGTTCTTTTAGGGTGCCATACAAATTAATTATATACATTTTACTATTATTAGTAAGTCTATCCATAGAAACCAGACCAGTTACACCAATCCCAGTTGCATAACAGCTAATCATACCTTTTGAATAGCTCCCTAAAAGAACTAATCTCTTTTTAGGTGTTATACAACTCTCAGCTAGAGAAGCAATAAACAACAGTTAAAGACTTGCAAAGCAGAATAAAGCTTAGACAAGCATGCTAAAGTACACTTGAACTCTCAGCCACAGATCAATCTGAACTGTATTCAGCGACAAACACTGAATCATGTATAATCGAGCACAAAAGAAAAAGGCATGCTCACCAAAGCACCATAAAAAGCATAATAAAGTAAGGTTAGGTGACCAAACAGACTCATTAGCAAAGCTGTAGACAAGCCTTAGTAGCCATCACTACCATTTTCAGTAGGCAATAAAGTTTTGCCAGCTGTTATGCTTGAACGGCTACCTGGGTCGTTAAGCGCAAGCACACTACCCTCGGCTAAAAAGGATCGTATCCCTCTTGCTCTTAGTCACTATGTTCGCAGTCTGATAACTAGCGCAAGCAAATAAAGAACAACTCATTCGGACACAGCAAATGCTGTGGGGCTCAGGTAGGTTTGTAGCTTCTTTTTGAATGTCTTCAAATCTGGAGATAACAAGATGTCAGTCATTTGCGAGTTTTAAGAATTGGGAATACAGGAACAGATGGCATAGTCTCGAAGGGATTTGAAGTAATTGAAGTGTACAACTAATTGACTAGAATATATAGAGTGGTTGGTGCCGATAGGATGCCTTATGTGAAACCGATTCAAATAGATCACCTCAAGCAAGAGGGTGAAGGAACCCAAAAGTGAGTGACAGAATCCCGAAGTCAATACTGGAGAGGAACAATAAAAGTAAAGCTGTATGTCATTCGAACAAAATATAAAAGCCGAGACTTTGCTTGGGATTTACATTAGCAAGATGAGAGTACAATTGGCAAAAAAGATTAATTTAACACGGATTTCTAAGGTACCACATACTTTAAAGGTTCACTGTACTATCATTATGTGTTGACAATTACTCTCTAAATTCTCCCAATGAAATAATACCTACTTCACAATAGTTAACCTCAGCATTCCTGGGAAATCTATGTACTTGGTGGCAGCCTAGCATATAGGCATTCTGTGCTTATACTTCCATAGTAGTAACTTCTTAGCCTACTTTGCTAATTCAACTATATTTCTCACGGTCTCGTTGTGGCTTGAGATGGAGTCTTTGTTGGGTAGGCTATGTGCACAGAAGCCACTTGAGTGTTCAGGGAGCATATCCTGACAAAGTAGACTCCTACGTTGTTCTTATGGGTTTGTGGAGTAACAGACGAATGTAAATGTTATATTATTGGAAGTGCTTAAGATTGAAGTTGTGTTATAAGATTGTAAATGGTGAGACACCATGCATGCAAGTGTTCAAAGACGTTAAAATGACGTAAGTGTGACGTGATGCAGCCGTATCTTGTCACAGGTGACTCACCTCCTCTGCTGCGTCTCAGCGGAGGAAGTGACTCGAGAAGAGGCAGACTCGAGGTGCTCTACAACGACGCCTGGGGTCTGGTGTGCAGCAGCGGCTTCGGTGACGTTGACGCCACGGTGGCCTGCCGACAGCTCGGCTATGTGTACGTAATGTAACGTAATGTCTAACCGTCTGCAACTCCCCAAAGTCATAAAGACTGAGGGTGTTATGCAGGAGAGTTTTGTATAGCTCACTCACAGCCTAAGCAGCTTTCGGTGTGCATTCGGCTGCCAACAGAAAGTAAAGTAAAATTAAAGTAAAGATTCACTGGTTCCACAGCCTCATTTGCATAGCTACTGAAGGGCCTCGGTGGCTCTCACCCCACTTGCAGTGAACCCAAGTTCAGGATCGTGAGGTCTCACTAACTCACGAGTCCCATGAATGCCAGGAATCTTATCACTTCGAAGCAACCGGTTTCGTAACTAACGTGTGCACGATCACATCCGTCGTATACATTGCAGAACAAAATGTTGACCAACCAGTGGCAAGATGCGTTCTAAGTCATGTAGGCAGGAGCACTATCCTCGACGTCTAACGCAACATTGGTGAAATGACTGTAGTGAACTTGCCTGGATGCAACTAATTGGAAAGTTGAGTCAAGACACGGCTATTTTCTTCAGTTATGGGGCAACTAGCACTGGAAATCTATCCACACTGCCAAGATTTTCTCTCGGTCCCATTTTGTCTCTCTGTCTATGTCTCTGTCTCCATCTCTCTGTCGCTCTGCCTCACTATCTCTGCCTCTCTATCTCTATCTATCTATCTCTATCCTCTCTATCTATCATATCAGCACACACACACACACACACACACACACACACACACACATACAAAGACACACATGGACACACACACACACACACACACACACACACACACACATACACACAAACACACACACATGGTAAGAATGGAGACCTGCACTTAGGGCGGAATAATGAGTAGGAACAGCAGTCCGAGTTGGCCTGGAAGACAAATGCAATCCAGCATGGAAACAAAATGTCAAACGCTGTCCCTTCGTGACACTTATATGCTGTTTTGACAAAGTATACTGTAGATCTGAAATGGATAATATATACAATTGTTCTGGCCAACCAGTGTGTCTACCTAGTTGGAGCTGTCTTCTTGCAAGGCAACCATATGCCACCTTCTCTAGTGGCATCAATTTTCAAACCTTGCAGGCTCACTTAAATTTGCTCTGGGACGCATTGGTACTGCCGGCTATGCAGGCACCGCAACCGGCAGCACTCTTAGTGCGGGTCTGCATGCATTTGCTCTGTGCAAGTTTCTGTCTTGCAAGGCTGCAGTTTTGATGGTGGGCTTGTTGTTCCTTAGGGATCAAGTCACCACCGGCAGCTACAGTGGCATGCAAGGCAGTTCATATATTGACAAGCATTTATGCTCACTGCCATGTTGAGGCTTGCTCAGCTGGCAGCTTACATGCACAAGTGCAGCAGGCACTGCTTCTTCTAACTGCTTCTGGCTGCAGGCACTGCTGCATTGGCTGTCAAATCTGTGTGAACATTGCATGAGTACAAGTCGTGGGGTTGTGCTTCCGTGAAAACTTCAGCTTTTGCTTGGCAGGTCCGGCTCGGTAGTCTCACCAAGTTTGCCCAACTTCGTGACTGGCATTAATGCCCCAACCGTCAACGAGAGTGTGCCCATCTGGCTGTCCAACGTATCATGCAACGGCTCCGAGTCGACTCTTCTCGAATGCCCTCACAGTGGCTGGAACGTGACTCGAGGCTGCCAGCGCAGTAGTGACGTCAAAATCATGTGCCAGCCACTGACTCCCACTAGGTCCACGCCAAGTTCTACGACTCAGCTCGCTAGCAGCACTGAGGCAGCCATACGCCCGAGCGTCGAGCACTGGGAGCTGAGGCTCTTGCCACACAGAAGCAGCCGCAGTGGCAGCGGCCTGCTGCAGGTCCGCTACCGGGGCGAGTGGAGTCATGTGTGTATCACAGGCTTCACCGACGAGTACGAGGTCACGGCCGACTTGGCTTGCAAGCAGCTCAACTTCAGGTGAGCAAGCTCCGGGCCTGGGTAGTGTGCATACCCGTGCTAGCTGCCGTTTGTTGGCTCACCTCCGGCTCGCTAAACCATGCTCTATCATCATTACGGGCAGTGTGGTAGCAGCAGAACTCCTAGCTTCTTTGGCAGCCATCGTCTGCCTGAATTTACCTGGAAAACGACAATTATTGTTTTGAAAGGCTTGCCAGGTGGGGAGATCAAACTTGCGAATGTCTATCTGGAACCTGACTGTATGCCGAAACAAGTTATGGGAGCTCAATTAATGGCTTTGTGTGTGTATATGTGGTCTTGCAATGCATTACGAGTCAACCGGTATCCTACAGAATAATAAGATTTCTGCCGTTTACAGCTCTGGTTATGTTTCGGAAGAGATCACAGACGAATTTCGGTGTGAACGCCACTTGCTTAAAGATGTAAAATGCTTGGGAATTGAAACCTCAATTAGCAGCTGCCGACGAGCTCCAGATATAGAAGCTCATCATTGCTGGTATGGTGAACCACTGTTTGTTCAATGCATGGGTAAGACTTTCAGTTCACTTGTGCTGGGCAGAGCGTTCCTGCATTCGTCTGGAAGCTCACCTTTCCTCTGTCGTGCACTAGAGAAGCTGTCTTGTAAAGAGTTGGTTAGCATGCATTATCATTCTACTAGTCTCATCGGCCCATTCGCTTGCCTGAGTGGTTGCTCAGAAATGCCAGAGTCCACAGGAGAGTTCCTTTGAGGCTCAGATCACTTGAGGTATTATGGTTCATCCTAGGAGTTTCAATATCGTTATTTGCTTGTCACTTTTAGCGGACTATTCATTCACTGCCACTGATCCATATCGTGGCTGGTAAGTTGGCTGTCACTAGTAATAGCTTAGACATGCCAATCTACTGTCCAACCATCTCCAATATCCACTTTTTAAGCAGTTCACTTAAATAAGTCAAAGCAACTGACAATTCTCAGCAAGATGAAGAGACACCCGATGGACACATCTGAGAGCAGTTGTGAGATCTTCAACCCTCATTGGAAGCTCTGAGTCTTTGGCCTTTATAAAATAGTGGTTTTCATGTCTGCTTGTTCCTTAGAGGTTGCCATGTTCACAGGATAAATTAAGAAAAACTATAAATAAAAAGGAAATGTTGTTCCTGCAAAACCGCTTGTGCATATGCCTTTATTTCACGGATTAGCATAGCAAATGAGCCATCCTTTACTCAGCCTGATGACAGAGCAATCCAAGGATGCTAATTAACATCCAAGTTGTGTCAATTGAGGCAAACGATGCATTGTCACGATTGGTTTTCCAGTAGCAAACTTTGTGAAGGTAGATAGCGGCTCAGTTATGACCTTTGATGAGTAAGCAAGGCGAACCCAGGGTTTTTGGTGCTATGTGAAGTACAGAAGAGAAAACCTTGCGTAGCACACACACACACACACACACTTAGACACACACACACACACAGACAGATGGACACACACACACACACACTTAGACACACACACACACACAGAGACAGATGGACACACACACACACACACACACACACACACACAAGCACACACACACAATCACACACACAATCACACACACAATCACATACACACACAAATACAAACATTCACACATAACGACACATTATATGTTGCTCATGTGCATTCACTATATGTGTAGGTTAAGTAATGCGATATGCAGGCAACCAGCATGCTAAGCTTTCACTGTCCATATAAAGGTTTCCATCGTCCTTGTGTGCCAAGTTTCTGAGACTATTTAATGCGTTTAGTAATGTAGCTTTGGGCCACCCTCTAGCATACCTGCGAGTCTTTTTACTGGAGCTCTGTCCTCCCCAAGTGCATTTCTTAAGAGCATTCATTGTATTTGGCATCGCCAAAAGTAAATTTTCTGTAGACCTGCATTCCTCACATGCACCAGCAGTTTGCTGCTCCAGAACATTACTGCTTAATAAAAATTCCAAATAGTTTACTTGAAAATGAAAGCGCCAATTCATTGATATGGCCAAGAATAACTCGTGGCTTGGAGGACTACGATGCCCTTCGTGGTTGATGCACATTTTCGTAAACAAGATCCTAATATTTGGGGTAGGTATTGTGTAATCATATAGTCCTGTAGTCATGTAGGCGTATAGTCCTGGGGGTATTTCATTACCCCCTCGTCTATTTTAGGCTGCTCATTGGCGCACCGCTGTCTGGCTGCTTGGCCAGAGGAGCAGTAAGTTAGTATCTATTTTAATATATTTTTTTCAATCATTTGCACGATCAATAACTTCGGAAACTAAGCAGTGTATCTGTAAGAACGCTAGGTAAAATTTTGCTAGAGGTGAGAAATAGAACCTTCTATTTGTCTTTGAGCAGCTTCTTTTCATTGAACACCATCACTCTGCTGCCTAAGATGTGAGGAGATGTGGCAGGGGGACAACTACGTTCAACTATTCAGGCTTGAACCAACAATACGGGGGAAGCCTTGGAAATAATAAGTAAATGGGGTCACGAAATTTCACTGGTAATAATAATAATAATAATGATGTACTTGATAAAGCGCCCCCAGAGAACTCAATCTCTTTCTAGGCGCTTTACATTTGCTGCAAAGGGAACTGGTGATGATTAAAATCGCGACAGCCTGCTGTCTCTTTCAGTCGGTCAGCTTGGTCTGAGCCCAGGGGTAAGGTGCTCGGTCTTAACGACCTGGGTCGTAGGCTCGAGTCCTGCAGTAGGTAGTCCTTTATTGCCCACTCAAACGGTGGTGATGCCCATTAACATTCTATTGCCACTGTATAAATGAGGCATTTGGATTAGCTAACCTTAAATTGTGGTATACTTTCCAGGAAATTCCAGCACCCTGTTGTTTAGAATGCAAGTGACAGCGTGACAAGAGCAGCTGCATGCGCTGATGCACTCTTAACCTGCCTTGAACTCACTCCAAACTATGATGCAACTTGCTCAACCGACCTGGTCCGAGTAAAAGGGCATGCTTTGCCTAGCTTGTTGAACGCCAGCTGTCTTACCAAATATTAACAGCCCAGTGCTAAAGAGTCTTATTGGTCTACTTATAATACTGTGCATACTGCCTCCGTATACTAAATCGCATATACCCCTTGGGTGTATTAATCATATTTAATTGATTGGTTTAGATGATTAATTCTTGCATTGATTATGTTTATTATTAACTAATTGTCAATTGAGTAATTGCAACAGACAAATATATGAATCAGCTGTTGCTACTGCCTTTTAGCTGCTTAGTTAGTTACAATCAAAAAAGCTCCATTCCTATTTGACAATTGATTGGGCACTTTTAGAGTGTGTCGGCTTTAAGCTTGGATCTCTATGCTCAATGCTGGTACATCGAGTATGTTTTCAGACAGAAGACATCTGGAGTAAACGCTGCTACCATATTGCTTTCCCCATGGTGACACATGCCAGTTAATCTGCCCTACCCTTGCGGATTCTAATTGTTTGTGCATTTTTCTTGATTCCTTTTTAGACTCTTTGGAACAAAGAACAAGAGGTAAGCATTTGAGGCAGATGGAAATTTAGTCATCATATCCTTGTAATAGATTTGCCACAAAAGCTTGCACATGCTTATTGCAATCCTGATAAGGACATTTGGTATTTTACATGGGTATTTTAGCATAAGTTTAGTGTCACCATACTGAGAACAATCTTCACGAATGGTGTGACCAAGACGACAATAACAGAAATGGACAGAGAGAAAGGGAGAGAGAGAGAGAGAGAAAGGGAGAGAGAGAGAAAGGGAGAGAGAGAGACAGAGACAGAGGGAGAGAGAGAGAGAGAGAGAGAGAGAGAGAGAGTGGCAGATATCAAGAGATAGAGAGACAGAGATAAAAAAGAGACAGGGAGACACGCAGACAGACAAAAGAGAAGGAGGGCAAAAGATGTAGTTGCTGAGGATTGACCTCTTTTTATAGAGGCACATCACCCATTGGGCATTAGGTGTGTTGTCCTGATGCATGCAATTCATTGTTTTATAGTGCTTCCTTCGCAGCATATGTAAAGTGCCTAGAAAGAGATTGAGTTCTCTGACGTTGCAATATTAAAAGTATTATTATTATTGCTGCTCTGCAGGCCTTCGCCTAGCCTATGGAATTAACAACAAAACTGGAATCGTTCAGCTTTTCGTGAATGAAACCTGGCGCTCCATCTGCAGCACTCATCCGTGGAGAATAACCGAGGCCAAGGTCGTTTGCCGTCAGCTTGGCTTCAGGTAGGTCCATCTTGCAAATAACACGGGTGAGCACTCTCTCTACTGTGGCTCGAGTTCATGCTGGCCATCCTGTGCAGACCTGTCACAGTGTGTTATGTCCATATTTTGGTTTACAGTAACGTGGCGGCATCGACAATGGGAAACTTAAACAGCACACTCTCCAGCATCGTTCTTAACAGCTTCACGAGCAATTCCTTCTACTGCTATGGAAACGAGCCGGGCCTCTTTGACTGCATGCACGTGGAAGCGGTCAGCAATGGCACTTGTGGGAGCACAGCTTTACATGCTGCCCAAGTCAACTGCTAGTTGATAGATAGAGCAAAACTTGCAGCATGCCAGCCTTTGTCCGGCCGTCATTAATTCAACAAACTCGACCACATGATTCCACTGGTGAAGTTATTGTGCATAAGTTCATTCAACAGTCCTTGGTCAATCGCGTGAGCACTGGTGAGTCAGGCTGGGACATTAGCATAAACTGGAATTTGTGTCCCATCCTCGCTTGGAAAGAAGAAAAAGGACTATCACTAGTGCTAGCTTTCCTTCCATGCAATCGATCGAAAAGCAAGTCTGCGAGGAGCAGGCGAACTCGACAAGTACAGCGTTAGGGTTGAGAGTTTCGCTTGAAGCCATTCAGAGCTCTTTAGTAGATACGTATAGACTTCCAATACAGTTTCCCACAATCTTATTATAAGCCAAGGAAAATATTCAAAGCATGTTCAACAAGAGACTAACAGTTTTAATGGTAGAACGACGATGAGCTTGTCACCTAGTGGGTCAAGTTCTGTAATTGGACGCTGCTCAGGCAGTTGGCTGTGGGAACCCTACCTGAGCGCTGTGAACCTCGTGGTTAATGGAAAGAGCTGCATCTTGGACTAACTGGCTGCACTAGCTGCTTTTCTCAGAAGCATGTCTGAATGTGAGGATTTTTTTTACCGAGGCTCCATTTCATACTTTACCCATCAAAGCAATGTTTTGCCGAACAATAAATTCAGTTAAAGGTGTACGTTTTATTGTTAAGTTTCATCGGATACGTCCGGATGCGATTACGATTACAGGCCGGCACACATCGAGGTTTCACCTAGACTCTGGATTTTGGGTTTAAACCTTAATAGACTACATAACCGAACTGCATGACTCCACTAACTAGTCCTAGGGCGACCACATTCGTTGCTGTTGCTTGTCGACGTGCTGCACCTTATTTATGTAACCGCGCAGAGAAACTCGTCCCCGACTCTCTACTGGTGGACTGTGCGATGCAGCGCTGCAGTGCGGTTAAAACACAGGCGGCCACAACTGGGTGCCGAAAGCAACAGTTTATTGTGGGCCTGTTAGTAGTGGTTACGCGCCGGCGCAAGCGCTTTACGCCGCGTTCACCGGACCGACGGAGTTAACTGCGAAAACTCCCGAAGCTGGAGTATAACCAACTACCCTGTGCGTTTACGCGGCGCGTACCGGACCAACGGAGTTAACAGCGCGAACTCCCGAAGCCCGCGTATAATAAACTATCCAATGCGCGCGTCGCTAGTGATTGTCCCAACCCCGAAGGCGGGTCGCTACAGCACCCCAAGATACGAGCAGCTAACTGAGTAGCTGCCAGAACACAACAGCGCAGTCTAAGTTGCACTCAGCTGTTCGCCGCCGTAGGTTCGTCGCTCGTGCTCTCGAAGCGTAGTCTCGCATCGACTACCAAGCTGCAGCCCCGAGCTCTGTCAGTCGTCCTATTCAATTCTCTCGCCTCTAAACTCTTGACTCGCGCGTAGCTGCTATTTCTACTTCAGCATATTAGTCGGTGCAAATCCTGACCGCATCGTCTGCACCGGGCTTCATTCGAACTTTAGCAGGTAGACCAGGAGCCGGGCCTGTACTAGGTGTCCTAGTCGAACCCGCTAAGACAACCACATTAGTCGCTCCATCTCCTAACCGCATCGCCTGCATAAAGCTCCATTCTAACCTGAGCCAGGTGAGTCAGGAGCTGGGTCTGAACTAGGCGCCCTAGTCGACCCCCCTAAGGCGAGGGCTCCCATCGCGGCTAAGCTGAGAGCTGCACCAGTGCATTTAAGCTTGTGAAGAGCCTGAAGCTTCCAGCCGAAAAGGCGTCCGCACGCCTCTTTAGATCAGGATACGAAGAACTAGCACACTCGAAAGGAAACTTTAAAAACACGATTGCCTGCATTATATTAGTGGAAGCCTCAACTGACAAAAAAATATTCTGAAGCTATAAGCCGAATAATCGCCGAGCTGGCATCCTTGTTACTCCTCTGAGAAAAGACGGTAGAGAAACATCTTTAATCTGAGCGCCTTTAGAACTGCTATGCAAGTTCAAGAGGCAACCGAGTCTTCAAAGTGTTGGAGGATAATGTGTGTTGTACGATGAAGGTTGGCTTAAGGTGGCTGTAATTTTGATGGAAGCCGTTGAGGCCCTCCCTTCAGCATGAATCATTGAGGGTTCACATGCCCCAGCTCTCGCCTTGCTTTTGATTTAAGCGAACGGAGCGAGTGCTGGGAGGACGAGTTGAGGTAGCGCATCTTTAAAAAAAATTCAAGTCAGGGGTTGTTATGATTTTACTTAGTTGTGAGTTACAAGCTTTGGGAAAGCAGGAGCAGAATGAATAGTCTCCTTTGAATTTTAGTCTGCTTGCGAATAATAATAAAAATAATGATAATAATGCACTTGATAAAGTGCCCTCGGAGAACTCAATTCATTTCTAGGCGCTTTACGTATGTTGCAAATGGATAAGACAACGGACTGTGGTTTGGCCTTGTGGTTAAGGTGCTCGCCCCGACCAAGGTCTGACCGAGGTCACGGGCTTGAGCCCCATGGGGTACGTGGAGCGCCTGAATAGAGATTAAGTTATCTTAGGGCGCTATAAAAATGAATGAAATGTATTTATATATTAGTCAGAGGAGCGTGTGTTGTAACTGGAAGCAAGTGTTCCAGGTTGGCATATTGAAGAGAAAGAAGGAAGTAAGAAAAAAATGGGATACACAACCTTGACTGATTGATTGATGAGAAGCCCATTCGTTGTGCAGGTCAGTGAATGTTGGTCTAGCATAGCAGTTGCTGTGTTCACGGCAGACCAGGCAACCTACAGAGTTGGGCACCCACTACGAGAACTTTATTGTATGGGTATGATGACTTTCGAGCTACCTACGTCGACACTAGATGTCAAAAATGTATAGACCAACTTGGATGTGGTATCCCTGTTCAAGCAGGCTCAAATTTGTTTGCAAAGTTACATGGCTAAAAGCAAGCAGACGTGAGAGTGACATGCAAATATTGTATAACTGCAGTAACCCAAGTTGACTCGTGGCTAGTAAATTAAACTTACGTTCGTTTAAATTATAAAGTATTAATGCCGTGAAAGAGTGAAGGTAAGCACAATTTGTTGTAAACTATTAGTGATTTTGAAATACACAAAGTGCGTAGAAAGAAATTACATTCTTTGAGGTCACTTTAAAAATATATTACTTTTTGTGACACGTAAAAACTTGGGTTATGTTAAACAATTTAAGAAGTATGCTGCAGTTTTAAAAATTAATAGAATTAGACTTTAAACCGGTTGATGAGGTGTGCCACACTTTCATAATTTACCTAAAAACATGTTACAGTATTCATCCTGAAAGTATCCATATGGATGTGGTTAAACAATTAGAGTCAGATGGACAAGTAACCATCTTTGATTATCCGAAAACGTGTTCTGATGTGGGCGGCTCGCGTGGAACAAATTTGCTTGTTGCTGCGATTGTACGATAATACTGATAATGTAGTCGTATCGCACTCTGAACGAACTGAATTACTTTCTAGGCATTTGAAATGTGCTGCAGAGGAAGCATGGTCATTGGTTAGTGGTAGTATGCACAATGACAACAAGCATGACATGGATAGAGGTAATATGCAAAATGTTAGCATGCATATATGTTTAGTGACAGCAAGCACAGTGTCAGCACACACAAAATAATCACGTGGACTCACTAGGAGCTTTGTTAATAGATGGATTTAAACTTCTTTTTAAATGTCGTCAAGTCAGGAGATGTCGTACGGTCAGTCGGAATGGATTCCCAGGCTTTGGGAGCGTACGAACTAAAGGCGAGGTCTTCACAGGATTATCGGCTCATATGAGTTAGAGATAAACGATTGGATTTAGAAAACCGGGTCGTACGATGCTTAACCTGTGATCTGGAAACTTCAACACTCATGGCAGACTAGCGCAGCTGAAGAGTTTTGCACCAACTTTAAGTACCTGATTGGACAGGCCAGTAGACCAGCAAGCGGCGAGTTACAGAAGTCGAGACGGGATGTCACGAATGCATAGACCAATTTAGATATGGTATCCTTGTCTAAACTAGCCCGAACTTTAGCAAAGGTAATTAGCTTAAAGTAGGGAGACTTGACAATGTTCCTGATGAGGTCGTCTTATGAAAGATCACTTTGTAACATGACACATTAATTTCTTGCAGATTCAACAGTGCTGGCAGAGCCAATTTTGATCGATAGCGTTTCCAAATTCTGAATAACACTTGGTTTTCCTATAACTAGTAAGTTTTTTCATTATCGTTCAATTTAAAAAGGTTTACTGCCATACATTGGCGGAAAAATTAATTTATGCAACTAGAGAGTTGATAAAATTCGACGTGCTAGAGGGCTAGGAGGAATCAAATTAAAAGTTCAACTAAGTGTCACCTGCATTGAAGTGGCTTGTGCCTAGTTTGCGCCTGGAAATCACATCGGCAAAAGGGAGAGTATGAACCATGAAAAAAGAACGAGACCCAGCAGAGAACACTGCGGTACCCCATATGTCAAAGGCTCTTCGGGTGATCTTGGCTCATTCAGATCACTAATCTTCAGTCTTCTACTGAGATATGACCTGAACCATTAAAATGCAGTGCCGTAATACCCATGCGAGATTAGAGGTGCTCAAGAAGGACTTTGTGATCGATTGTATCAAAAGCTGCCGAACAATTGAGCAAAATAAGCAGAGATACTCGACCTAAATATGCATTCTGAAGAAATTCAATATATACCCGAAGCAATGTTGACTCCATTGATTGATTAGCTCTAAAACCAGACTGGAACTTACTAGCAATGTTTGCAACAGTAGATCAATGCATGCTATAAGCAGGACAGTGGGAATAGGGTCTAATGGACTGGTTGTCTTCTTTGAGTGGGATATGAATATCAGGACGAGTAGCTAGTGACCATCTTTAATGTGGACATTGAGGTGCTGCAAGACATTGAGGAACAGGGTTCCACGAGGGATTCGGCGGTCATAGGGTGGGACTTCTGATCCTGCTTATCTTTTGGAGAAAGAAGCTAGAGAAGCGATCGGCAAAATTATCGCAAGGATCACAGGGTAAATTGCTACACTAGGAGCGGTTAAGGAGATGTTTGGCCATCGATATCAGCTTTTTGATTGTGTACCCATGATTCGACAAAATTTTTATAGAAGCTGGACATGGCCTTTGATAATAATGATACTAATAAAGAAGATACAGCATCCTCAGAGAACTCAATCTCTTTCTAGGCGCTTTACATTATTTGCTGCAAAGGGAAATGCAATTGAATGGCGAGTAATATTATGCATGATAAACAACATGAATAACATGGTTAGGGGTGCCATGCACAAGGTCAGCATGCAGATGTGGTTAGTGGCAGTATGCACAGTGTCAGCATGCATAAGCACACGAAGGACAAATCACAGGGACCCACTAAATGCTGTCCTAAATAGGCGTGTTGTTAAGTTCTTTTTAACGTTTCTTTTGATAAGATCGCTTGGTGCGATCTACAGTAGCCCTCGCATGCCTGTTGACGAAAAGTCAGCCCTCATCTGTTAAATGCTTTTCCAGCTTTCACTTAATGGACCCAGCTAGTTTAACGTATGCCGTAAACTAAAGGCCCTCTGTGCAAGGGCGGACAGCGAGATTAGTCAATGGTGCAAACTCATCGACCATGTCAGCTAGTGTCATCTTGTAGCAATCTACCAATGATGACAAGTGGGAAGGGATATTGAGTAGCTGAGGCGAAACAAATGTTCTCGGACGGTCAGCATCTATGCCAAGGGTCTCAAGGTTTTGCAGTTCACGGGAGAATTTAGATGGCTGGGAGGACACACATTGTAGACTGCATGAGATCTGCATGTGGTCATATAAGCAGAACTTGGTGATTATCGGTGGTGATCGCGTGTCGTTGTGTGGGACAATTTTGTCAAATGTGTGACCTTTAACGTGAGTATGCCCAAGCATATGGACCTACGAGAGACAATAAGTCATTCGGAGCACAAATTTGGTCCTTAAGGCGTCAGATAAGTCATCAAAATGAGATTTGAAACCACCTAATTAAATGGAAAGATCCATTTCTTTCACGCCGAATCGAAATAAGTTCAGAGAAATCTGAGAGAAATTAGGACTGGTTACCTGGTGGGCAATGGACTACTGCCGCCATTGGTAGCTTGCCGTCGGGTGAACTTGAAACGATAGATTCAAAAGACTGCTTCGAGGGTACTGCAAACGGCTTGAAATTGAAGGTCGAGCGTGTGATTATGGCTACTCCGCCTCCAGTTTTGATCGACCAAGGGGTGTAAAAGAAGGGGAAGCCTGTAGAGGATGCATCGTTAACGGTCGAACAGTTTACTGATTTTAGCCAAGTTTACCACAAGGCGAGGAGGTCGCAGCCTTTTTTTAGAAATAAGGTCGCCTCTTAATGGGGGTTTATTGCGAGGTGAGCAAGGATTCCGGAGAAAAGGTTTAATTTGGGCCGCCTGAGTTATAGAAGGCCTGGTGACTACTACGTTGAAAGATTCACCATACGGCCTGAGAACCCGCTGAACAATACGAGGGGACTTTAGGAATACCAAACGAAGTGATATTCGGCACCAATCCCCTGTGTAAAGAGCCTTTTCTCAGCTCGTGTCCTCAGCGTCGGCTCCGGGTCGCTTTTTCTTTGTGAATGCATAATTCACTGATCTTAGCAACAGCAAAAAAATCTATGACATTTGAGCGACGATAGCGAAGCGTTAATAGGTTAGTACAATCATAACTAATAAGCAGTTTACTAGCTAACGGCGTATCTAACACTGCCGCTAGCGTGGCGGACCCAGGCCGAAGCAATACCTGTTGAATGATAGCCGAAGCAGTGTACGAAAACAGCCTGACGTCCGGCGGCGCCAACCTTGCTGGGGAAGTCGAGGCGACGGGGTTTGACGAATTACCACAATCCGTCAAAATCTAGTGCAATCTTCTCTAATTATGCTAAAATCGACGAAACATCGGCACCGCCGAGCTCAGTTTTAGGCCGAATAATGTACTACAGCATCGATTTTATTTATCCACCAAATTTCATGCTATTGTGCGCCCCCCATACTTTTGCAAAGGAGCTGCAACGACATAGGCCTGTACAGCAACCCACCACAATCCACTTTAGTTTGCTTCAAATGTACTAAACAGCAGTGCATAGCTCTGGACCCTATTCCAACTGTCCGGCCCCTACGTTGCATTGATTTGCTGCCACCATGCATAACTAACATCATTAATATGTCATTTGCCTCAGGTGATGTCCCAGCACCTTTCGAAAACGCTGTAGTCAGGCCACTTCTCAAAGAATCGACACTCGACCAAGAGAACTTAAGCAACTACCGCCCAGTCTCCTTCCACAGTTCCTATCAAAGACACTGGAACGG